>CM030366.1:210138586-210296774 GCA_017893485.1 Hemerocallis citrina
ATAGTCGATAGTATACATTGTTACATAGCACATAGCACATATAAGTCTGAAACAGAGGTAGCAATGCTGTAGATGATCCAAAAATCGGTGCAGTTTGCAAATTGAATGAAGTGGTGCCATCTTAAATGTCGATTTAAATGTGTCCAACTTCTGAACTAGATTATTTCTCAACACAGTAAAGTGTGTCTAATCTTAGAGAGAAAAGCAGGAATCACATCAAATGCCTGTACAGTAAAGAGTATTTCTTACAACTGGGTTGAGCCCAAGAAGATGGTACGATAACAATTTAAAGGGAGATGGATTCAAAGATGCAAAGAGCCTTAGAACTAGGTTGGGTCTTGTAGAACTACACTAGGTTCCAACGGTGGGGTGTTTGAATCTAATTCTTAACTGTTTCACATCGAAGTATTGCTTTGTGAGAAAATGGTCACACCTCCCTAGGATAACTATATCAAACGATGTTCTTTTCCTATATGTGACTATAGGATTGATATATATTCACAATTTGATTAACAAATCTAAGCGAGATATGACAGAACCCTTAAGCAACTAATTAACTATGCAATACCAAAAGATGGATAACTGAGATATGTACACAGCACCATGGGTACACTCAATAATAATAATAATAATAATAATAATAATAATAATAATAAATTATTTTTTAAAAAAATACTGCTCCAATTCTAATGCCTCTTTTGACCATGAGAGAAAAAGTTGTCTTGTAAGCCCGAGTCTGATAAGACAAATCAATAAAAAGAAGTTTAATGGCCAAGCACTACAAACAAGGCTTCTCATGCTTACGTGAGAGGTGTGGATCCAATTCTGGTTCAATTCTGACCTTCCACGGACCTAATTAGGGATGTTTGAAATCCCTCTCTCCCCAATGTGGGCGGGTATGGCCTAATGCAAAAAATAAAATTAAAAAAACCTAAATAAATAAAAAGAAGGTTAACCTATACTTATATTAAGATTTCTATACCATACAAAACATATTGACTGGGGTATAGGACTTAAACTGTAGTTTTCAAAAGATTACTGTCTCTATTCTAAATATAAGACCATGTAACCCAAAGCAATCATGAAATAACTTAAATGATTAGGTTCATTTCATCATTAACATGACCAACATCAGAAGATTCCATATTAACACCCATCCACAAAGAGATTCAAAATATAATTTGGCAGGCTTTTGTGGATTGATCAATAAGAAATAATTATCAAAACATTTTAACTAGAGCACTTCAGTACTGCTGCTGATATCATATTACTTTCTGAGTACAGGATTATTATTATTATTATTTCTTTTTTAAAGATTACCCTGGTGACCAAAGAACAAGTACCTGCATTCTTTCAGAAGGTGCTAAGCTTAATCAATCTTCCTTAGCATATGAAACACAACTAGGAAAAAACAACAATGTTTATTTGGATGAAATCTATTTTGGGGGGGGGGGGGGGAGCCAAGATGAAACTAAACAGAGAGCATGATTAAGATACCCCACCTGAAGCCATGTTTATTACTTGATCTCGATCTAGGGTCTACAAGCGTTTGCTGGCATTGCTGCGTTGTTCGTTTTGGTCCTCGATCACCATCAACTGGTCTTGGTGAAATTGCATTTCCAGAGGCATCAGACTTTATTGCAGACCTTTTCTTCTTCATCTTTGATTTTTCCCAACCATCCACGGCAGTACCCTTTTCATCTGGAGGTGTTGCCCCACTACTAGCAAGTTTGAAGATGTCTCTATCCTTATCCACAGAACTTGACAGTCTTGCAACGCTATTACCGCGTACATCCATCTAATCCAGGAATCAGAAATATAAGTTCTAACAGATGACAAAAAACATCACTACAACATAGAGCACAATCATGAGAAGAAAGCACAAGTAACAGTTAAATAAACCTCTAGAAAGAGCTGTAAGGAAGAGAACACTAAAAGGAAATATAAAAATAAAATACAAAACAAAACAAAACAAAATTAAAGGTTAAAAAAATGTATTAAATTATAGTTCCTAACTGGCGAGCCGACTAAATCATAAGAAAAGTAGTAAATTAGGCCAAAATTTACTAAATTTACAACTAATTGTTCTTGCAGGAGTTAAGTAACACGCAAGTAGAAATTTAGGTGCAGATGACTATGTACAAAGGTTTTAACATAAAGAATTAGTGCAGCAATGTAAGGACACTAAGAATGATGTCCTCAGAGACAAACAAATGTAATTTACCACATACCGAAGCCTTGGTTTTTCAATCAAAGAAAAAGTTTAACAAGGAAGAAATCAAACTTGGTAATAACACAATTTCCAAAGGCAATTCATTTATGTGCACGAAAAACCATGACATGGAAACAAAAACGAGCGTTAGAAATATTATGATCGGACAAGTTATCACGAAATAATTGACATCAAAATGAAAGTTTGAAGATAAAACAAAGTTATAATTTCATCTGATGTGACAAACCATACTTCCATCAAAGAAGATCGAATCTTTCTGCTTGGTGCACCAGTTTTTGCTCTTTCTTCAGATTTTTGAGTCCCGCGATCAGGGCTGCATGTAGTGTGAAGACTTTGAGGCCCCATCTTCGGGATACCTCCTCCTTGAATCGGAAGATTAGACCGATCACTGGATGAATTATCATTTCGAGAACGTTTCTTTGACAAATTACTACAGCATTTATCAATTCTCAAAGCAGCCTCATGTAATGCTTTTGCTCGATCCCTATAAAATTTAGTATTAAGAAGGAAGGGAGGAACTATTAGTTCATCTAATCTTGAACGGAACCAAAAGAAATGGTTGCGATAGTACAGAAAACAATTGGTATGTGCAAAAATCAGAAGCATAAATGGGAATTGCCAGCAATGACAAGAAAATAATGCAACACAAATAATTAGCTTTTAAGAGAATGCTAAGTAAGAACATATCACAAAAGGATAATCAAATGGTCTTACTTACAAAAACAAAGTGCAATACATAAGGAAGGAAAACTAAACATCCTTCAATTTAATAGTCAACCTGTAAACAATTTTAACACAAAACAAGATGACATTTACCTTGCCTTTGCAGAACTCTCATGGAGATTAGTTCTCAAACATCTGATCTGCTCCACGGAGGAAGAAGTTAGAGGCTTGACTGTAGCAGGTAAAGTATCATTTTGAGAAATATTAAGAATGGAACTGATTGATCTTTTTAGCTCTTCAGGTCGAGGGGACTTCTGATCAAGAACCCCTTTCAAATCAGAAACAAGAGATTGTAATAGACTGACTCCGTCACCTTGTGATGACGTAGAACCATTCCTAGAACTGCTAGGCAGGGAGGATGACATACGATTGTCTGCTGCCTCACGGAAGCTTCTGGGTCTCTCGAGTGAGGCAGCTGCATGGGGCCCACGATGGCCATCAGAGCTGCTGGAAAACAAGTCATATTTTCTGCTAGCTGCCATTCTTTAAAACCCTTCAATGTCTTGCTGTTACAAAAAATATGAGCACAGCTACATAAAAAATACAAATGCCAGTGGTGAAGAACCGTTGAGAGTAAGATCTAGATTGGCGACTGGGGGTGTTTAACAAGTATAGCTTAACAAGGCCTCTTCAAGCTTGGTTCATCTATTACCAATCAATTTAGTCATAGCGCAGTGAAGGGCATCAATAGCCTATCACAATGGAACAAATGTGATTTTTGGTGTAGATTCTCCCCTAATGTTAAACATGCTCCAAGGCCCTGAAATGCAAAATTTTCTTTATTGCATAATGCAATATCATTGTCAAGGTCAAAATTGTTCACTAAGTCTACTGAATCAACCCTCTTTTTTTTATTTTGGGAACACAACTGTAGCCACACTCACACATTACCCCATATATATTAACTAGTGATTTTATGGTGCAAGCGGGATTCAAAATCAACCCTCTTATTTAGTGCAAACTCATGACCAAGTAAATTGACAAGAGAGAGATAGCCATGATCCTAATGACAAAGTGGTTTCCTGTGAATTCTACTAGGCTCAAAATAGCATCTAAGGAAGACAATAAATTAACTAGGGGTGCATAGAACTCCAAGTTATAGATAAATCATAGCCCAATTATTTTTTATCTTCCATTTCAAGTGCAAACCTAGCTATTTATTGTTTATTCATGTGCAGAGCATGATGAGTCATTTGCTTTGAAACCCTTGCACATAATCATTTCCCATTGAATTTCATCTCAGGCTTCACATCGAAATGATCAATGAAATATTGGAGAATATGTAACCATACCTTTCTAATATTTTCTCTTTGAGGTTGAAACTATAAACTAACAAATTTACTTGCCCAGGGCAAAGCCAGGAGGGCCAAGAAAAAATTCTATGGCTATATATATATATATATATGTGTGTGTGTGTGTGTGTGTGTCATAATTTTTAAGGGGGGCAAACCATAAAACTTAAGACTTTAGGATTTTTTTCAAAATTTTCAAAAATTTTAGGGGGAATTTTTCAACCCCAAAAAAAAGGAGGGGGGGGGGGGGGGGGGGGGGGGGCTCCCCCCGGCCCCCACGTAGCTCTGCCCATGCCCATGTACTTATCATACTTTATTCATAAATAGTTATAGAGACTTTATATATATAAGCTTTCTTCAGTTGCAAAAGAGATGTGTATAACATAGAATAAACATGGAGGCAGTAAGATTTTTGGTAGATTATCTTCTTTCTTCTTTCTTTGTTATTTCCTACTTTCTTTCTGCGTCCAACCCTAGTCTATCGTATCAGAGCCCTAGTCATGGCATCCATCCTTCTTTGTCCCCTATCTCACATCCTAGGTGAAGCAACCACTGACTTTGAAGTTTGTGCCCACCATGACTACCAATAGGAATTAGGAAGTTGAATGTCATTAACTTCCTATTATGGAGGAGCATCATGCAGATTGCTTAAGATCGATTGGGCAATATGGTTCATCTAACACAGGATTCCTCTTCATCAAAGATCCAGATGTTCCATTGAATAGAGTGTTTCCATAGTTAAAGTCCTTACCGGCTGACCTTCAATTCCATATATTTTAATCACTAACCTTCCCTATCACATTAAATTGTCAGAATTGTTCAAGGAAACCTAAACAAATGCCTGCAACTCTCCCACGATATTTAAAATTCATTCGCAAGAAATCATCACAAGCTCGAGTCAATCCAACTAAATGTAGAGAAACTCCGATAGTGCTTAGCACTAGCCCAAGACCGTAATACCCGAGAAACCCGAATGAAACCAAGAGAAGAAACCCTCTAAGTATGAAGAATGATATGGAAGAATACTTGGAAAATACTTGAAAGATTTTTAGAGAGAATTAGAGAACTTATGAAGAACACTCTTTCTTTAACTTGCTTTTTATTTATTTGTTCAACTTGTTTACAAATGGGAGAGGAATGAGCTATTTATAGGCTCCAAGATTACAAAATATCTTTCTAGAACTCTCTACCATAATATCTAGATTTTATTCCTAGAATTTTCTACACAATCTTTAGATAATTATTTTATAGAATTCTCTAGAACATCTAGAGGAGGTGATAATGTTTTATGATGTTTCTAGAGACTCTCTAGAACTTGGGCTTAATTTTGGGTTTGGATTATGAACCCATAATTAATCCTAACTCAAAATCAAGTTTAATTTCAATACTCCCCCTTAAACTTGATTTTGTCAACCATACCGAGCTTCGAGCGAAGTAACTCGAATTTACTTTTTGGTAATGACTTGGTGAAGATATCTGCAACGTTGTCATCGCTTCGAACTTCCAAAGCTTCAATTGTTCCATCAAGCACCTTCTCCCTTATGAAGTGATGCTCTAACTCGATATGTTTCGTCCTTGCATGAAACACCGGATTATTAGCCAACTTGATAGCACTTTGATTATCTCCATAAATTTCAACCGGCTTATTGATTGGCTCGAACAAATCTTCAAGGAGTCTTCGAAGCCATATACACTCTTGAGCTGCGAGTGTTGACGCTTTATACTCTGCTTCAGTGGTAGACAATGACACCGTTGCTTGCTTCTTGCTGCACCATGAAACACTTGTGTCTCCACATAAGAACACATAGCCTGAAGTTGATCTTCGATCATCAAGATCTCCACCAAAGTCAGCATCTGTGAAGCCATGAAGAGAGGTCTTGGCATTGTACTTATACACCAAACCCATGCCAAGAGTTGTCTTCACATACTTCAAGATCTTCTTTGCCGCTTCTAAATGTGGTTTCCTTGGTTCTTGCATAAAACGGCTTATGAGACCTACCGCGAAGGCAATGTCAGGTCTTGTAATGGTTAAATATAGAAGACTTCCCACAAGAGAGCGATAAGGTTGAGGATCAGGTAGCAAGGACCCTTCATCGCGCTTAAGCCTTATGTTCACATCCATCGGAGTAGTACGTGTCTTTCCTTCGTGTACCCTGAACTTCTCAACAATCCTTCTTGCATAGCTTTGTTGACCGATGAAGATTCCATCCTTTACCCTTTCAACCTCCAAACCAAGAAAGTTATTCAACTCACCTAACTTCTTCATCTCAAACCTCACCGACATATCCTCTTGTAGACGAGCAATTTCAGCATCATCGTTCCCGGTGATTATCATATCATCCACGTAAAGAAGAACTACCACGTGGACTCCTCCATTCTTCTTGAAGAATAGACTTGGATCCGAATTTGATGGTACATAACCGCAAAACTGAAGGAATTGAGCAAGTTTTCCATACCATGCTCGAGGAGCTTGTTTTAACCCGTACAAGCCTTCTTAAGCTTACACACATAATCAGGATGCTCTCGTGATTTGAAACCAAGTGGTTGCTCCATGAAGATACTCTTATCAAGCTCACCGTATAGAAACGCATTCTTCACATCTAGTTGCCATAACTTCCAACCAAAGCTTGCGGCTAAAGATAGAAGTAAACGTACCGTAGTCATCTTAGCCACAGGACTGAAAGTCTCATCATAATCTTCTCCATACTTCTGAGAGAACCCCCGAGCAACCAATCTTGCTTTAAATCTATCGATGCTTCCATCCGCTTTCCGCTTAATTCGATACACCCATTTACATGAAACGGGTTGAACATCCTTGGTTTTCGGAACCAAATCCCAAGTTTCATTCTTTATAAGGGCATTCATCTCCTCTTCCATTGCGGTCTCCCACTCTTGAACACCTTTAGCTTCATCATAAGATGATGGCTCTTCTTCATCTAATGGAGCAGCAAAATAACATGAGTAAGTAGTGACAAACCTTTCATCTCTGAACCGGACAGGCTTAACAATGTTCCTTTTAGGCCTTTGATTAGCCATGGAACCATGATCTTCATCATCATCTTCCTCTTGATTAGTGCTCCCCCTTTCACCTTGCGTCTCTTTTTCAAGACTTCCGCTCTCACTTGGCATTTGAGGAGCTGGTTCATCAACCTTGAAGGAATCTCCACCTTCTTGTTCGACCAAGACTTGAGGTTGTCCATAATATGAGGAAACTTCGTCAAAGACAACATCACGAGACACGACGTACCTATGTGTCTCAGGATCCATGCACCTTCACCCTTTTCTTTGTTCATCATAACCGACAAATATACATTTCTTCGCCTTTGCCTCCAACTTTGTTCTCTGAGAGTCGAACACATGGACGTAGCAGATTGATCCAAATATCCTGAGATGTTTCACTGTTGGCTTCTTCCCACGAACCATCTCATACGGACACTTCATATTGTTTGGACTAAGTGGCATCCGGTTGATAACATAGGCTGCACATCTCATGCCTTCCGCCCATAAGGCCTTAGGCAAATTCTTGCCATGTAACCAACTTCTACACGTCTCGCTTAGATGTCTGATCTTCCTTTCCGCTACTCCATTTTGTTGAGGTGTATATGGACATGAAAATTCCCTCTTGATACCATGCTCTTGACAAAAAGAGAGGAACTCCTTTGACATAAACTCTCCTCCATTGTCCGTCCTTAGGGTCTTGATCTTCCGACATAACTCGCCTTCCACGGTAACCTTGAATTCTTGAAATCTTGAAAATGCTTCTGATTTTTCCTTCACAAAGTATACCCAGGTGTACCGTGAGAAATCATCAACGAACAACAACATGTAACGAAACCCGGAATAGGAGGGTGTTCTTGTTGGACCCATCAAATCGCTATGGATCCTCTCCAACGGAGCGCTGCATCGTGAAGTGGAGTTGTCAAATGGAAGCCTATGTGATTTTCCATATTGACAACCTTCACAAAGTCTTCCTTCATCTTGAATCTTCAACCTTGGGAGCCCATTAACCAAATCCTTGTTTACCATAACTTTGAGTTTAGTCATATTTATATGACCAAGTCTAGCATGCCATATAAAGACATTATCATTGGTGCTCATCTTCTCAACATATGAGTTGGAGGCCGATAAAACATATAGATCTTTAACTCGTGCTCCGGTGTGAACCACATCCGCCTTTAACTCTTTAATATTCTTTAAGAATTTGACGTCACTTGGGCCAAATAAAACGTAGTTACCTGAGTCCACCGCATTTACCACAGAGAGAAGATTCTTCCTTACTCCAGGAACATGATATACATTCTTGAGAGTTATTGGGCTTCCATCATCTCCTTTAATGACAACAGTTCCTTCCTTCTCAACGCGGTGGATTGAATTATCCGCGGTAATGATGGCTTCTTTTCCGTCATGGCGCTGAAGACTGGAAAATAACTTCTCGTCTCCGGTAATATGATGGCTACAACCAGAATCTACAATCCAATCATTTTCTAGATTTTTGGTTGTAGTGGTACCTGAAGATGCAGCCTCCACCGTGAAACATTTTCCCCATGCTTCGTCTTCAGTGTGACCCTTTGATTCCGCCATATTTGTTTCTTTCAACTTCACTCGGCAATCCTTTTTGAAGTGCCCAAGTTTCCCACACCGGTAGCACTTGAATCGCTTCTTGTCTCCCATAGAAGATCTTTCTCGTTCATCATTATTTTTTGTATCACTATCCTTGAACTTGGCTCTAAAACTTTGTTGCCTCCGAGCTACAAACGCGCTCCCCGAGTCATCATTGACTTTAACTCCCGCCATTTGCATGGCTAGTGATTCTTGCGAAGCTAGTAGATTTTCGAACTCCTCCATGGAAGGTTGTGTAGCCCATCCTTGAACTGAAGTAACAAACGGTGTATATTCGGGTCGTAAACCACGAATAATAGACCGCTTCATCCGAGCTTCTGAAATCGACTCCTCCGGATTAAGAGTATTAATCTCTGAACAAAGGTTTTTTACCTTGATAAAGAACTCTGAGATTGAAGACTCCCCCTGCTTCGCATTCGCCAGCTCATTCTCTAATAGTTGTAACCGAGCCTCATTCTTCTTGTTGAACAATTGATCTAGCGCCTTCCATATGGAACTTGCGGATGTGCACCTTGAGACATGCTCAAATACTCCCGAGGATATTGACCTCTTCAAAGCAAACTCCGCCTTGGCATTCTTCCGTGTCCACTCCTTTGTCGCTTCCGCTGTTGCAGCATCTCCCCTTGGTGGTGTTGTGCTACTACCGCCGACGACATCCCATAAGTCCTCACTGACCAAGTATGACTCCATACATGACTTCCATAACCGGTAGTTAGATTGGTTTAAGATCTCCATTCCCAATCCAACGACACGACCCATTGATTCCATACTTAGAATAAACCGAGCTCTCTTAAACCCCGATCTTGATGAGCACAAGATTAGAATGGCTCTGATACCATGTAGAGAAACTCCGATAGTGCTTAGCACTAGCCCAAGACCGTAATACCCGAGAAACCCGAATGAAACCAAGAGAAGAAACCCTCTAAGTATGAAGAATGATATGGAAGAATACTTGGAAAATACTTGAAAGATTTTTAGAGAGAATTAGAGAACTTATGAAGAACACTCTTTCTTTAACTTGCTTTTTATTTATTTGTTCAACTTGTTTACAAATGGGAGAGGAAGGAGCTATTTATAGGCTCCAAGATTACAAAATATCTTTCTAGAACTCTCTACCATAATATCTAGATTTTATTCCTAGAATTTTCTACACAATCTTTAGATAATTATTTTATAGAATTCTCTAAAACATCTAGAGGAGGTGATAATGTTTTATGATGTTTCTAGAGACTCTCTAGAACTTGGGCTTAATTTTGGGTTTGGATTATGAACCCATAATTAATCCTAACTCAAAATCAAGTTTAATTTCAATACTAAAGTTTTAAAACCAGTTCTCCACTTTTGTTACATTCTATATATACACACACACAGATTAAAGTTGAGATTCTAGGGAAACAACGAAATTGAGTTCAAAACATACACTCGAGTGCTAGGTGAAATAAAGCACATTCTCTCACAAATTTATCATAAAAATATACCTTCAATATCCTAGATAATGAAATCATGATTAGGGCCAATTGTCCATTATGTGAGGCTTTGCAACATCGTAAACAATTCAAAGAACTCAATAATATAAATCAGGGATACTTATTTTCCTAGTTCATCATATATAAAAGGGAATTCCAACATTTTGTGGTGGATACTAAATTCTGGTCATGCTGGAATTTCAGCATTTACAGCTTATATTCAAAACTCCACAACTATATATACATAATTTACCCGTAAAAACCACTTACATGTAATGAAACTAGACTCAAATTGCTTCAATTCCAACCAATCCACTGTTCCAAATATCAATTCACATATAAAAATTCCAGCTCAAAACACCGACTGGTTAATTGACTGCTCAATTCTCTTGTTCAATTACCCCCCAAATCCCCGAACAAAATTATTAGATTCCCAAATCTCGAGCTATTCATTCCATAAACTAAACCGAGCTTAAACCTCAAATTAAACACTATAATCTACGGAAATGGGCAATCTTACCAATTCGAAAGAATTTCCTTAATTTCATCTGCCCTAAAATAGAGCACGGATCTAACATTTGAAGAACCCTAAATTGGAAACCCTAAAATTGAGAAAAAGAGGATGAAAAACTTACCCAATTTGGAGAATTTCTTTCAGTTTGTCCAGTTTTCTTCTTCTTCGATTTTTTTTAAATTTCCTGGTACAAAGTGAGGTGTCAAAATAAGATATATATATTTGACTAGTGATCCTCATGTTTCTATGAAAAAATTTCCTCATACAAAGTGAGGTGTCAAAATAAGAGTCGTTAGATCATAATTTGCACTTATTGGAATGGAGATTAAAATTTGAAGTTTTTTTTTTGATAAAAGATGACTCATGTCACCGTTTCATTAATAAGTAATAACGAAACACAGTAGTACAGCAGAATTTAAAAATACAAACAATGGAGATTAAGATTTGAAGTTGTGCGTGTTTTATATAAAATAAACTAGACTAGACAATTTAAATTCAAAGTTATATTAACCAACAACAAACGAAGCATTTTTTTCAACTAGTTGGGGTCGGTTACATGAATCTTGGTTTTCATTCTGCTCGGTTTATCGTAATATCTTCTGTAAGACCACAAGCTATCATATATTTTCTCACCGTTTTCGCACAAGTAAGTTTACGTCTTTCCCTATCCCTAACTCTATCCTCAATACTTATCAAATTACTCTTTCTAACGGGGCACTATTAAATCTACGTGTGATATTTTTTGGACATATTATTTCTCTGTTGTCTAACACCGTGCTCCATGTATATACTAATGGTTTAATAGCCCTTCTATATACTTTTCCGTTCAAATTCACAAATTTAAATTTCAATCACACCAAACCATTCACTCGCACATATAATTGCGCTCAGTTCACTTGTTCACCAAGACACCATCCAAATTGCAGAATTTTTTGCCGTACTAGGCCACTTTTTGATAGTATTTGCGTTTTTAGGCCAGGTCCCAATCTATTAGCGTTCGTGGGCTAGCCACTGCAACGTCAGCAGCGGCCGCTATTGGGAATAGCGGCCTCTTCATATCCACCAAATTCGCACTCCCACACTTGGTAGAGTATGGGGGGATTGGGCTGAGTATGTGTAAAGAAGGTCGCTAATGCCACTAGCAACCTCCTCCAACTGAGGTCGCTATTCCCAATAGCGACCACAGTGGTAGGCTATTATGAGTCACATTCACACAAGTTGATTTGGCAAACAGCATAATCGCTAATGTCAATCGCGACCTATCATACCTGTGGTCGCGATTGGTAATCGCGACCTTAGTATAAACATCACAGAGGATAAGCTGATTTGGCAAATAGCATAATCGCTAATGTCAATCGCGACCTATCATAACTGTGGTCGCGATCGGTAATCGCGACCTTAGTATAAACTTCACAGAGGATAAGCTGATTTGGCAAACAGCATAATCGCTAATGTCAATCGCGACCTATCATACCTGTGGTCGCGATTGGTAATCGCGACCTTAGTATAAACATCCAAGACTCATAATTAGAAGCATTCGGGGGCCCATCTGAGGTCGCGATTGCCACTAGCGACCTCAGTTAAAAGAGGTCGCTAGTGTCAATAGCGACCTCTTCATTTCCTGATCCCCTTCGTACACAGCCAAGTGTGGGGGCACAAAATTGGTATCTATGAAGAGGCCGATATTCCCAATAGCGGCCGCTGCTGACGTGGCAGAGGCTAGCTCACGAACGCTAATAGTTTGGGATCTGACCTAAAAACGCAAATACTATCAAAAAGTGGCCTAGTACGGCAAAAAATTCTCTTATCTCTATCGATCTCTCTCTCTTCGACGAGAAAACTTCAGCTCACGATCGGTTGCGAATCGGCTCTCTCTCTCTTTTCGTCGAAGAAGGGTTTCGATTTCTTCTCTCTTGGATTCTCTCTCTCTTTGACGAGAAATCCGTTTAAACAAATCAAACGAAAAAAAAGGGGGAAAATTTCCCCTTCTTGATTCGTCCATCGATCTCTCCGTTTAAACAAATCAAACGAAAAAAAAGGGGAGAAAATTTCCCCTTCTTGATTCGTCCATGGCTGCGATGACGTCATCGTCGTACCCGCCACCTCCGCCGTACTTCCGGCTGTATGGAGATTACATCCGAGACCCGAACTCAGCTCCCGAGCCGCCGCCGCCAATCGAGGGCCCTTACCAACTCTTCGGCGCCACCTACACTGTACGGTACCCACCTAATTTCTTCTATTCTCTTCTTTCTTTCTTTATACAAACCCTAAAACCAAAATTATTTCTAGGGTTTTATTTTGGAGGAAAATTCTTGGTTTTTTAAATTGAATATGTTTTCAGACTGATGAGGTGCTTCCAAGCCTCGAGGATCAGGGAGTCCGCCAGCTCTACCCTAAAGGCCCCAATATTGGTAACAACACTCCGCTCTACTTTTCATCTTTTATCCAACTTATTTGGTGATTATTTATCTAGTTATAGACCTAATAACTAAACAAAATTGCTGAACTAACTTAATAAAAACTGATCTATTGTCTCATGTGGACTCAATTATATCAATTTGTTGCCTTTCAAAGATTGGATTCTTATTAACCCTTTTGAGGCGTGGGTCACAGGGTTTGGCAATTGTAGTCTTGTAGAGACATAGATGTCAGGTTGTATTTGAGCACACAAATGCTAATTCAGTTCATGCTCAATCCATTTCTGCTTTTGAATGCCCATTAAAAATGTTCGTAGTAGTGTCCCAATGAATAGAAAATGTCAACAATTGAAATGGGGGATGAGTTATTGTTGAGAAATTTGGCGATGCGACGCACTGGAAGTGAGCTAGATCGACAACCGATCACATTGAACAACAAGAAGAAAAGTAGATCCCACCGAACACACGATTTTTCTCGGTTTGGTGAACCTAATTCGAAGGAGAAAAATATTAGAGATTTTATTTGACAAGAGACAATACAAGAGGTTATAATAGCTCTCACAATAATCTATCTATTTCTTAAGCCTTACTAAAAGACAATATGTTTACAATTGGAAACTCTCTTATGAAGTACTCACCTCTCATGGATTTTGCAATATTATTTTATTGAACTGTAGAAATCCCTTACCCTCGATATTTCTTTCCCAAGAAATTACTCAATTCGTAAAAATAATTTAGCCACTTCCTTATCTTCTAATTATGGAAATAGGATTTTCAGAATAGGTAAATAATTTGAATATATTATAGGGGAAAAATCAAGAAACCCTCGAACATTTTCCATTTAAATTAAGAAGCTCCCTAATGTTATTTTTCGCTCATTTTACCCCCTCTGCTTAGTTTTTTTAGTAATTTTCCGCTCACTTTACCCAAGTTTTTTTTAAATCTTAAAAAAAAAAAAATCAACTAGGTTATTCAAATTATCAAACAACTTGAGTGAGTTTCTAACTTGTATAATGTTGTTAAAAACCCACAAAAATTTAAAATGTAAAAATTTATTTAATGTAGCTACTACTCATCGAGGCATGGGTGAACCCTGGAACTTATACCCCCCCCCCCCCCGAATTTTCGAAAACCCCCATATAAGTAAAAAAAAGATACTCTTTGGCCTACCCAAAAAACTACAAATGAATCCTCATAAATCATAATAAATAAGGCATAGTTCACAAAATTATGTAAAAGTCCTCATAGATTGAAATATTTACTTTTCTGCTAAAAATATGATATGCGAGCTTTTTAGAATAATACTTTATATCAAAACACTACTAGTATATATTTACTTTTTATTAGTTGTGATTTTCTCTTTATACTTATTTGTTTGTTGGCCTACCCATCAAATTTTTTCTGGCTTCGTCCATGATAGTTAGCAATTTACATGCAATGCATGTTTTATTTTTATTTTAAGTACGAGGACTAAATTGAAATGAAAATATACATATTTGAAGGGGTTTAAATGCAAAATAGCTCTTCCATTTGATTTGTTTTAATGATTAGACACTTAATTGAAACTATGAAAATATACATGTTTTGATGATTTTTATGAAAATGTGCATATTATAAGAATTGTAGGAGCCATATATGATCTATATGATATCATATATACCTACTTAAGATAACATTGGCCAATATGGTTGCTCTATATGATATTATATACATAGCAATCTTGTTAGAACCGAACCGGTCATCAAACCGAAAAGATGGCCAGTCCGGTTTTCTTATGGTCCAACTCTGTTCAACTTAGAAACTATTCATACTCATGTATCACAACCACATTAGTCACATTGGTTAGTTCAATAGAAAGATTATTAATTAATTCAATAGAAAGATTATTAATTAATTTAATATTAATGTACATAGAAACTATTTATACTCATGTATCACAACCACATTAGTCACATTGGTTAGTGAATGAAACCCTCTTCTAAGCGGACTATTTTGATCTTGGCTATTTTCTTAGCGATCCTTACATTCAAATCTCACATTCTGCATAATTTATTTTTAACAAACCAATAAAATTATTCAAACTGTTCGGTTCTATTAAACCCGGTTCGAATGGTTCACCAAAAATGCGGTCAGTTAGTCTGGTTTGTCCGGATTGTTAAGGTATTTCCAGATTTAAATGAAACCGGGCCGGATTAGGGTCTAGTGATATGTAGGTATAGGATTTATTTTTTGCACTAAAAGGGCAACCCTCGTGTACCATTTTGAATGGGAAAATATTTGCCTATTTTCAGTTTGCCGCATATTGATGAGAAATTTGCATATTAGTGTTAATCTAACTTGTGCTAGATACATATACAAGGGAAGATTTGAAAAAGTCGACTGGGCCATGGCCCGGTCAGGCCAGCATGTAGTGCTGCCATGGGCGAACTAGATAGCAAACAGTGACTTAAAGCCTGAAACAACATGTTTTAATTAGTATGAACACTAAACACTTCAAAATGGAACTCTTATTCCATCTCTGATATTGATATGGCTAAAAATAGGATTAGATCGGGACTGTTCAATTTTGTTTAGTTATTAGGTCTATAACTAGATAAATAATCACCAAATAAGTTGGATAAAAGATGAAAAGTAGAGAGCGGAGTGTTGTTACCAATGTTGGGGCCGTTGGGGTAGAGCTAGCGGACTCCCTGATCCTCAAGGCTTGGAAGCACCTCATTAGTCTGAAAACATATTCAATTAAAAAAACCAAGAAATTTCCTTCAAAATAAAACCCTAGAAATAATGTTGATTTTAGGGTTTGTATAAAGAAAGAAAGAAAGAAAGAAAGAAAAGAGAGAATAGAAGAAATTAGGTGGGTACCGTACAGTGTAGGTGGCACCGAAGAGTTTGTAAGGGCCCTCGATTGGCGGCGGCGGCGGCGGCTCGGGAGCTGAGTTCGGGTCTCGGATGTAATCTTCATACAGCCGGAAGTACGGCGGAGGTGGTGGGTACGACGATGACGTCATCGCAATCATTAATTTCTGTGATCTTTTGATTTCGAGATCGATGGACGAATCAAAAGAATTTTTTGCCGTACTAGGCAACTTTTTGATACTATTTGCGATTTTAGACCAGTTCCCAAACTATTAGCGTTTGTGGGCTATCCACTGTCACGTCAGCAGTGGCCGCTATTAGGAATAGCGGCCTCTTCATAGCCACCAAATTTGTACTCTCACACTTGGTAGAGTACGGAGCGGCATTGGATTGAAGTGATCGCTAATGCCATTAGCGGCCTTCGCTAACTGAGGTCGCTATTCCCAAGCGCGACCTCAGATGGGCCCCCTAATTGCTTTTAAGATACGACCAACCCCACTGTCTCTCTCTCTTATTTCGTTATCTTCTTCTTCTACCCCCCTTCCCCAACTAGCGGCCTCTCCACTCTCCCAAAAACCCAAAACCCTAACCCCTAATTTCTCCCCCAAAAATCCGTTAATCCAAGTTTCCTTCTTCTCCACCCGATCTCTCTCCTCACACTTAGTATAAATCCAAATCACTCTCCTCACTACGGATTTTGGAAATCCCCAAATCATATCCAATCTCCAAACCCTAAAGAGGTATGCCTAGTATAGTATTGTGATGGTTGATTGTCGGTATTGGTTACAATTTTTTTCCACTTATTGTTAATAATGTGAACCAAATTGATTGTTTGTTTATTCATTGTTGAATGTATTAGAGTTACAACTAGACCCAAAAATATGGCCCAAATTGATTGTTGAAGGGTTGATTGTTGGTGTTGGTTACAATTATGACTCAATCTATGATATGACACTTCACAATTGAAATAAAGATGAATTGTGTGGAGATTGAAATAAAGATGAATTTTGATACTTATATAGTAACATGCACAATTGAAATAAAGATGAATTAGTTGGAGATGGCTTCTACTGGTTTTGTGAAAGACACTTCACAATTGTGTGAGGAGATGAAGTGTTAGGAGATATCTTGTGCATAGTCACATACTTATATAGATTTCTCTCCTCTCAAGATTACCGTCTTTGGTTCTTTATGTCTCTTAAGTATGAAGATAGCTTGTGCATGTGACTATGTAAGGCTGATGAGCATAACAAGTGTGTTCACTTTGACTAGGCTATTATGGATATAACACACACACATATTTATATGAAATGGTTAAATGCCATGGTTATGTATGCAACAATGCATATGTTAGCTTTGTGATCTTACTGCTTAATCATATCTGTGATTTTTTGGGTTCAATCTTCAGATTTTAAAAAGGAACTGAGATCACTTAATAGAGAGCTCCAACTACATATTTTGGAGCTCGCTGATGTTCTTGTGGAGAGACCGTCTCAATATGCACGCAGAGTTGAAGAAATTTCTCTCATTTTTAAGAACTTGCACCACCTCCTCAATTCTTTGCGACCCCACCAGGTATTGAATTTTTTACTCTTCTATCCACATGAAATTATTTTAAATATTTTACTGCCTCAATTAATTGCATGATCTTTTCAGGCCAGGGCAACACTAATTCACATTCTAGAAAGTCAGATACAGCGCAGGAAACAAGCAGTAGAGGATATAAAAAGGTGTGCTAGCTATTAAAAAAAAAACTTATTCTTTTTTTGGTCTATATTACAATAACTTGTTGCCCCTACTTTAAATCTGATAACTATGCTTGATAAAAATGAAATTAAAATTATTGACCGACTGTGTGACACTGTACAACCACAAGTTATTATAGTTGTAGTATTTGAGAAGAATTTGTATAAAATATCTGAAAATAATTATGTAGAGGACTAATGGTAGTGCAAAATAAAGCATTGCCTATATGTCCTTTGATCTGCTAAAACATAATTTAGCGACAAGTTATTTTTAAATAAAATAAAGGTTTTTCGACCACATAGGTCAAAGTTACCATTCAGTAGCTTTAGCTGTATCCCAAAGTTGTGGGAGCTACATTAAATGTTCTTTTCTCCATGTAGCCGTATTCTTATTTGTTAGGTTGGCAATATGTAGTGTAAATTTGAGGAAATGGAAAATCACACCTTCGTTGAGATTGGAATCATGGTAATTGGCAAAGTAAGCATATTTTGAAGTTCTCACAGATATAAATAGAAAATATTGACAAATTGATGGAAGAACCTTTTGCATTATGGTGTTTTTTTTTTCTTTCTTCTAAATAAGGCCATAGCCATAAGGGAAATGATGCATGC
The DNA here is from genome assembly GCA_017893485.1 of Hemerocallis citrina. Classification (NCBI taxonomy): domain Eukaryota; kingdom Viridiplantae; phylum Streptophyta; class Magnoliopsida; order Asparagales; family Asphodelaceae; genus Hemerocallis; species Hemerocallis citrina. The sequence goes on from CM030366.1 coordinate 210,157,065, forward strand.
AGGATTCAAACTCCTGACCTCTCACTCACTAGCTAACAGGCTAACTACTAGACCATAGTGGCACTTGCTAGTTGATTCTATGTTGGGAGTTAGTAAAGTGAACTTTAAAGAGGGTAGATTGGAGAAGTTGATGAGGGCACTTAAATCTCATTGGTCTGACACTTGATAATCCCGATCCAATTTTTTATTTGTTGAAAAGAAGTTTGAAGTAATTTGTGTTAAAGAATAAAAAGAAAAATAGGGAAACATTTATGAGAAAACACATTAATTGACTCAGATTTGACATCTATCAGTAGTTGTCAGCCTAGGAAATTATATTCTTCTGACTTAAAAAGCAAGTTAGTGGGTTGGGTAACCTTCCTTTTATGGCTGTGTAACTTTCATATTTAGAATCAGCTTGAAGTTTCTTATTATAGGAAAAGATATAGATGAAGCGGTAAAATGCTAGTGCAATTTCTACAATAAACACCTCCCATCTTTATAGATGATAGAGTCAGAGAGCCAAGTGGAATCATCTTCATCAAGAGCCAAGGAGAGTTCGATCTTCAATACAAAATGATCAAGGGAACAAAAGAATGTAGTAACTAATGCTAATCGCACGTGGTGGACATTCTTATCTTGAGCTAATATACGAAAAGAACAACCAATTTCTTATGCTCTGTAAAAAATCCAACTTGTAAGAGTTCCTGAAATTACATAGAGAAGTACCAGTGTACCTGTCTTTCAAGATGACATTTAGTATATCATTGCATGGCCTACTAATACTATTGCTTATCAATCTAACCAAAAGGAGTTTAGATTGAGTTGTAATGTTCCTCGGAGAATGGTTGCTTAAAATTGTTAATTTCATTTGAATCTATAGGTTGTCAAAAGTATTTTAACATTTTCACTTATCCTAGAATACCTTGTTCCCATCTTGCTGCTGGTGTTTGAACTATATGCTGCTTTGGTGCAGGAGGAGAGAGGAAGCACAGAAATTGCTCAAGGAGGCCCTCCAAACGTTAGATGGCCAAATGACTTAGATTCCTGTATTTCTGTGAACATTTGTTATGGTACTATTCCAGTTTAATTTGGTGATACATTAGTGTACTGACTCTACTCGTGAAACTGAAAGTGCTTTTGTTAAGCAAACTCCAATGGAAAAAGCGTTATGTATCAAGTTTATGAAGTGCTAATCTCCTCAATCCACTTGGCCATCTATGGAAATGATTTCTGCTTCATCCTAGTTTGAATGTCAAATGTTAGTGTTTGGTTTGATGCAAGTGAATGTTGAAGCTGCAAGTGCAAGAGAAAATTTAAACTTCCATCCAAAAAAAGACTTGCTCAATTACCAAATTAGCCAATACTTTTTAACGGAACCCCTATTTTTTATGTTACGATCATCACTTTCTTGCATCAACAAGTTTTGGAGGCTGTTTTGGTAGTTGGATACTCGGATCACAAAGTTTAGAAGGGAAATTCAATTTTGCACTCTAGCCACTAGGTTTGAACATGCATCAAACTAAACACGGCCGACTTAACATATGAATGGGGCTGAAGAGCTTGTTTTGTTATGTTAGATGACATGTCTTTCTTCCTTTGTGGATCTTTTTTGCATTGTGAAGTAGAAAATCATTTCAACCAATGCATTCCAACTCTTACCACTTGTTTTTTTTTTTTGATAAGAAGATGACCGAAGCCATCGTTTCATTAACGAGAACTTAAGGAAACAAGTACAACAGATACAAAATATTACAAATAAGCTGACACCTCAGCACTAGAAGTCCTTCACAACCACAAAATATATCTAAAACGAAAATACATCTAACACATGCATCTAACACCAAAATATGCCTAGTGCAAGAAAAGAAAACCAGCTACTATCCCAATTGCTTTAGAGTGATCTGATGAGAGTGACCACCAGCAACGCTAATCTCCAGCATTGGTAATGGATCTCTTTGTTGCCGCCTGAGCACCTGCCCAATCATGGATTAGAAGAAACATTTTATTCATAGAGGTAGGAAATCTATACTCTTTGTTGCGAAAAATAAAATCGTTTCTTTCTAGCCATAGGTTCCACATAGATGCCGCTATTGCTAAATCCCAAGCCTTTCTATCCCCTAATTCGATGTGAGTATCTCTAATGAACCCCCATATGTCATTGGTTGAGCTAGGTATCTGTGGACATCTAAAACCCCTACATACCACCTCCCAAGTTAGACGAGCTTTGGGACAATGAAATAGAATGTGGTTAACATCTTCTTCAGCATTAAGACACATATCGCAGAGTATATCTATCTGCATATTTCTTTTCCTAAGGTTTACTTTGGATAGAATGGCATTATTGTGCGCTAACCAGCAGAACACCTTAACTCTGAATGGAATTTTGGCTCCCCAAATGAGTGAATGGACCTGACATCTCGTGCCTCCGTCGTTAAGCCATGTATACATAGATGATACCGAGAAAACTTGGGAGTTGTCTCTGACCCACCATCTTTCATCAGGGGTATTTGCTTCTTATCCTCCCTCCTGCATGACCATCCTGTTAAGCTGTACGAATTGTGCCCTTCCCTCTGGCGAGATATTGTTGGAAACGATAAAATTCAGTTTACCGCGCTTCCGAATGTCTGCAACTGTAAGGTCTAAATTCGTTGTTGCCTCCGCCGCCTATGGAAATTGATTTTGTAGGGTAGACACTCCACACCATGTGTCCTTCCAAAATCTGGTGTTTTTCCCGTTGCGTACTGTACTTCTTGTGTTAGTGTGGAAAATCTCTCCCTGGTTGGATATCCCCTTCCAGATGCAAGACACTTTCGCCGATGGACTTCTTCCTCCAAATCTGAATCTCCGTTTCTTCCGATATAGGTCGAAGGAGTAACTCCACCACCCTTTGGGTTTATTGTACATCTTCCACCACCACTTACTGAGTAGAGCTCTATTCATATCTTGAAGGTTAACGATACCTAAGCCGCCGAATTCTCTTCTTTTGCATACTCTTCCCCAATTAACTAGGTTGTAACCTTTATTACCCTCGCCCGATCCTTTCCATAAGAATCTACGCCTGAGTTTGTCGATTCTTTTGACCACCCACTTTGGCAACTCATAGATCGACATCAGATAAAGCGGGATAGCGCTGAGGACCGAGTTAAGCAATATGATTCTGCCACCCAGCGAGAGAAACCTGCTCTGCCACCCTGCGAGCTTCTTTTCGATCTTAACAAAGATAAAGTTCCAATCCTCTTTCCCTAGTGCTCCTGGCTTGATAGGCGTACCCAGGTATTTGATTGGGTAATCGCTAACATTACAACCTAAAATATTCTTAATTTCCCGAATCGGAGTCGACGTCTGCTCAAAGACAGGGATAATACTTGTCTTGTTTAAATTGACTTTCAGGCCTGACCAACCTTGGAAACATGCCAAAGCCATCTTAATGGTTGAAGCTTCTTCTACCGTTGCACTTCCAAATAGGATAGTGTCGTCTGCATATTGTAGGATCGACATCGGCTGGCTGATGCCCTTGATTTTAATTCCCTTGATGATGTTTTGTTCCATGGCTCTTCTAATCATTTCAGCTAATCCGTCAGCGACTATAGCGAAGAGCAGGGGTGACAAAGGATCCCCCTGACGAATCCCTTTTCTGCAAAATATCTCCCTTCCCTGCCATCCATTAACTTGAATGTTCGATTTGGCCCCTCGGACACACATCTTCATCCATAACCGCCATTTATTTCCAAACCCTTTCAGGACAAGGGCTTCCTCACACATTCCCATGAAACCGAATCGTAGGCTTTCTGGAAGTCGAGATTAAGGATGAAGCCGTCCACCTTCTCTTTGTGTCCTCGAAACACGATTTCGTGAGCTGAAGCTATACTGTCCATGATGTCCCTTCCACTTATAAACCCACTTTGCGATTGCGCTATCACCTCATTTAGGTTAGGAGCGAATCTTTGTGCTAAGACCTTTGTAATAATTTTGCAGGAGCTATTCAAAAGACTGATGGGTCTCAGATCCTCGTGCGTTACGACCTCATTTTTCCTCGGCACCAGAATAATAGTTGCATAATTCAAGCGCTCCAAGTTGGCCTCCCCTCGTAAAGCTCGTTAAAAATATTCATGAGGTCATCTTTAATAACATGCCAGTAGAAGGAGTAGAAGAATATAGGTAGGCCATCTGGTCCCGGAGCTTTATCCTGACCCAGAGCTTTAATGGCCATGAAGACCTCTGCCTCAGTAAATCTGTCTTCAATACCTACACTCCCATCTAATCTGGCGGAGTTCCACATATCTTGGACCAAACCACATCTACTCGCTGAAGGGCCCCCTAATAGATTATGAAAATAGTCGTCCAGGTGCCCCAAAATCAGATCTTCGTTTTCCGTCCAGGTCCCGTTAACAGATAATCCCGTGATGTGATTCTGTCTTTTTCTTCCGTTAGCGACTTTGTGGAAATATTTTGTGTTCGCATCTCCCTCTTTAAGCCATTAGATCCTCGCTCTCTATTGCCAATATAGCTCCTCTATCTTACCAATATGCTGAAGCTCCAGTCTATCGTTAGCCAGTTCGTCTTTCTCATAATCTTGGAGATCTCTATCTTCCTGCTCCCTTTCTGGCTCCGTGATTCTAGTAACCAAAGTCTCTCTTCTTAGGTGGGTTTCTCTCGTTTTATGACTGGCCCAATCTTTTAATTTTCGTCTAAGGCGCCTGGTCTTCTCTATCCAGATTCCAACTGCTGAAGAACCCTGGGTGGTACTTGCATTCCACGATTCAGCGATAATCTGACGCGTTTCCTCACAGACGGTCCACGCTTTCTCGAATTTGAATCTGAATTGTCTCTTCCTTCCCATAAGACCGCAATCTATAACCAGTGGCAAATGGTCCGATGTGTAACTTACAGCCGTCTTCACTTTTGCGAATGGGTAGACGTCCTCCCAATCGTTGGTAACTAGAATTCTATCTAACCTGGCTAATATTGGATTCCTCTGCATATTAGACCAAGTAAATTTTCTGTCCGTCATTTCTAGTTCCAGTAAGTCCAAGTCTTCTATCGTCATGTTGAATTCTTCTTGATCGAGAGTGCCGTGGCCCTTACCTTTATGCTCGTCCTGAAATCTGGTGATGTTAAAATCTCCTCCAATTAACCAAGGCCCTCCCCATCTGTTTCTGATAGCTCTTAATTCGTTCCAAAACGCTGGTCGCAATCTACCGTCGTAAGGGCCATATACGGTAGTAACCGTCTGAGACCAATCATCTCCACGACGTCTTATTCTAATCGACGCCGAAAACTCGCCAATGAGGGAATCAGTAATCTCAATCTTGGAGTAACTAGCTCCTACAGCTATACCTCCTGAGTACCCCTTAGCCGCCTTAAACCTCCACTGGAAGTCTTCCAAACCTTTAAGAGAATAGAAGTCTTTTTCTACTGGATTTTCTATTCTAGTTTCTTGTAGGCCGCAGATGTCAGGGCGAACCTTGGACAAAGTGACTCCAATAGCTCTTTTTTTAACTTTTTGACGCATCCCTCTAACATTCCAAAAAATGTATATCATTAAAAATAACTAGAAACATCTAACCCCTTAGCGGCCCTACCCTTGACCGACACCCACCCTAGGAAGAGACAAATTTCGTCTCCTCTCTAATGACAGCTAGATTGGATAATTGTTCTGATCTAGAGGAACCCATGGCTATTCCATACAAGCTAGCGAAGTAAATTAAGGAATCATCAGCTAAGGAATTTAGAATTGAAAGACTACAGTTAGAAGTACCTTCGCATGCTGTGATATCTTCCGAAAGAAAGTTTCCCCTATAGGACCCTCCCTCCTTGCCGTTGTTCTGACTATCCGAACTAACCAGCTGTGTTTTTCCTTTCCTTTCATATTTAGTGATCTTTCTAGTTGAAGAGCTCCCAACGCTGCCTCTAACGTCTTTGTCTTCACCTTCTGTTTCTGTGACCGAAATAAGATTATCTTCTCTAATTCCATCTAGAGCACCAATGATCTCTTTCCCCTTGTCCGACACAGCCAAAGCTACAGCGTTGTCTGTAAGATCCGTATTATTGACCGTACTATGGGCGAAGTCGCACAGAGACAGTGGTTTGCTCCCGCCTGGCATATCTGAGTTATGCGCTAACAGACTCTCCTGGCCCATGGGCCTCACGCTATTCAACTGCAGTCCCTTGTTTTGGATCAGTGACATCAAAGCAATTTTAACCGATTGTTCCACGTCCTACTGAGAGAAATTCAAAGCTGGATCTTTGGCCAGGCCCATTTGTGAACGAAGGCCCACATCTGAAACTTCCTTCAGTATTCCTGGCATCTTAGCTGTCCTACTGCCACCCATCATCTCAACTTTGAGCCCCTCACCCTCTGTTAACAGCACATCACAGTACCCAGTCTTTTCAGCTCCAGTACACACGTCCATTCCTACTTTCGGCGGTGGTACCCTCTGCCACGTAGCAAACTGCTCCGTAGGCACTGTCGAAGGACCGGACGGATTGGATTGCTTCAATTTCAAATTTTTCAAAGGCTTGGAATGGCGCTCGTGAACGTGCGGCTCAGATCTGTCTTGATCAACATCCAATGGTTGACGCTTGTGAACCCAAGCTTTTGGATCCAACGGTGAGGACTCATCGTCTTCCTCTGCCAAAACATCTGAGCCCTTGAATACCTTTTCAACTCCCGGCGCCGCATCTCTGAAGGAGACGTTCTTTTAGGGCTCCACAATTACCGTCACCTCATAAACGTGGTTTTCGAATGAAGTAAGTATCTTGGATGGAATGTCAGATTTGTTCGCTACTCCAATCTTGATCCTCGCAAATTTACGCGCTGCCAACATGAGCATTTGTCTGTCGATGTCGATCAACATGCCGAACTTACGAACGACATTTTGAAATGCCGATCTGACCCAGCAGTGAAAGGGCAGACTGTATAATCGAATCCAAATCGGAGGTAAACTCTCCACCTTTACCGCACCATAGTCGCGAGTCCACCACTTGAAGGTGACGAAAAATTCCAATCCTTGCGCGTCTTTGCCCTCTATTCCTTTAACCCTGATGGTTTCCTTAGCAATATCAGGGTCGCTACAATGAGCGTAGAAGATGTTGACAGCGATTTCTTGGATAACCCATGTCGGAGTAGGAGAGGTGACAAGTGCCGCTTGTAACAATTCGACGATGTCGGAGGACAAGGGAGCTCCCGAATGAACCTTGACGAGGATACCGCTGTTAAAACGCCTTTCGAATTTCGCTATCAATGGCGTCGGCGCTATTGAGGTGTGTATAACCCGTCGATCGCCAGCCGCGCTCTCTTGAGTTTTACTGCATTCGGACGCGGCAGTAGTCGGCACCTTAGGAGTTATCGCTTTGGAGGGCGAAGCGATAATACGCTTGGGGCAGGCGGTCGATATATGGCCTGAGCGACGACAGAAATAGCAGAACCAGTCGGCTTGGCAGTTGCTTATAGAGTGACCCGGCTTGGCGCACTTGTGGCAGTTCTTGCGGCCTTCGTTGCGCGAGATCTCCGACGAACTGTGACTCTTGGATGGCTGTCTATTCTTCCTCGATCTAACCAAGATCCATTCACCTTCGGCTTCCTCTCTCTCTGGTCGACGACGATCATCAGCTGTGCTTGGAGAGTGTCGACGCACTCTATGTGCGTCAGCATCTGGGAGAGAGTGTCTAGCAACTTCGGCGTATGATCGACGCTTGGGGACGCTTCCATCGGTGGGAGGAAGGGGGCGTTCAGTCCTCCTATGCTCCAAGAGCTCCTTCCGATCTTCCGAGACTAGACGTTGATGCGTAGGGTACGGTCTGGATCTACTAGCATCTTCACGCTCTCTTCTCCCTCTTGCGGAAATGGACCTTTGGTACCGTCGTCCCGAACTTTTGGCTCGTCTCCGGTCGTCTTCACGATGATGGCCTTGGTCTTCTTCCCTAACACGTTTAGGCATGGGTGGAGACTGGTAGCGGTTGTCTTTGGGGGTATGAAGGGAGGAGTGGGAGAGGATCTGGTGTGAGGAATGGTGTGGGGTTCTCGTCATCTTCTTTTTCGATGCCTTCGTTTTTTGTTGTTACTTAAACCTTTTTTAATTGGGAAAGGATAAAAAAATAACACCCGAACCTTCTGCTGCAACTGAAGGATCTAACCGCAAAGCCAAGAAGGTGGAGAACTCGAAATCAGCTTGTAGCTTCTCATTTGCCAGCAGCCAGTATGCCACTTGATTTCACTTGCTAGAACACATGAAATTTTCCACCTCATGAATGAACCGAGCATTGCACGATAGGTCAGCAAGTATTGGTGTAGGTAGTGGACCGGAATATGGACCGGAATATGGTGTAGGCAGTTGACCGGAATATGGACCGGAATATACCTAGATCTCTCTAGTTCCCATCCAAGTTCCCAAGTTTCTGACTCAAAGGAAAGAGTCTAAAGACCGTGCAGTAGTTGTTTACTTGAATTGCCTTGCCTTGTGCACTATCCCACCTGCGTTCCTAATAAAGAATTCAAAATCAAAAATTCAGTTTTAGCTCCGAATCCTTCTCTACCATATGTAGCTATAGAACATAGCGAGAAGGACAAATGTAGCTATTGAAACAAGTATCAGTTGTCATAGTTCAGTTTAAGCTCCAGACTTTCTAAATGTAGCTACTCATGCGTGAACATTCCCTAATGTGTAAATATATAGTTAATTTTGCTTAAACTAATAGTAAAGCATCAGTTCCTTTTCCAAAACCAAAACAAATGGGAAGTAAAAGCTACTTAAATGAAGAACAAGTTGTACAAAATTTAATTGAGGGACTTTCATTTTAAAATAGTTCATTATTATGCCTAACTGAGTGGTAAACCTAATCATGCATGATTATATGACGCAACCAATCACAACTTTAAAAGGAGTTATTTCCGAAAGGCAATCTATGAATCTAATCCAATTAATTGTAAGGGTAATGCACATGTTGATGCTGTTTTTTTAAATATTTTTTTATATTTATATTTATATTTATATTATTATTATAATACTGTGTGAGCAATCAGATAATGAGTTCTTGGTATGATATGGAAAACTCCTAATGTTCAGGCTTTCTTGCAGGTTTTCCGGCAGCATCTCAGCCACCAAATTCAAAGCCAACTACAACGACGACACACTCCGACGATGAAGTTAGTAACTCAGAGTATTAACTTGGTTTTAGTAGACAAAAGTTGATTATCTGGTAATTGTGAGGGAGGATATGTTTATAGGCCTGTGAAGAAGCAGTTTTAAGAAAATTCTTAATTGATTTGAGAGAATCCTCTAATTAAGGAATCAAATCAGTTAACATCTTCCTTTTTCAAGGGATCTGACTCCCTTTGTCCTCTTCACAGATCCGGAAAAAAAAAACCCTTTACTGTCTTATTCAAGATTGGGTTCTACACACACAGACCTCAATCAGCCAAGATGAAGAAGAGGGAGGACGACCGAGCACGGCGCCTGAGGGGAGGGTGAGCTGTCACTAAGATCTGTGGCGAGAGCGGCACTAGCGATCGAGTTCCGATGGATCTCGAGTCGACTGCCTCGACTGCGGGTCGACGAGGGAGGACGACCGAGCACGCTGAGGGGAGGGTGAGCTGTCGCTAGAATCTGTGGCGAGAGCGGCACTGGCGATCGAGTTCCGATGGATCTTGAGTCGACTGCCTCAACTGTGGGTCGACGACACGCGACGAACGGCTCAGGGTGAGACGACGCCGACCGCATTGGAGGCGATCGTGATGGTCGGTGACAGCACCTTTGACGACAGCATTAGCGATCAATGGTGATGTCGACTTCGACAGGATCCAGAGAGAGAGGTTCTCTTCTTCCTTAATTAATCTCACAAATTGATTAATAATATCTCAAAATTGTTAGGTTTTGTGAGAAAATTAACAATTAGAAATTAGGATCAATATCTAGATCTAAATTGCTAGAAATATTCACCCTAGTATCAAAATTGAAATATCTAGAGCGCCATCACTAGCTAGTATTTATTTCTAAATACTGGTTTGAGTAAGCCCACAACCCATGTTCCAATATCCAATCAATTGTACGTTCAATACACGTGTTACTCATATACACATGCAATATTTATATAGAAAAAATATACCAATATATCTAACAAGAACTACCTTCAGCTTATCTTGTATATGCACATGCAATATTTATATAGAAAAAATATACCAATATATCCAACAAGAACTACCTTCAACTTATCTTGTATATGCTTTTTTCTAATTCTATCCTTCTTGGTTTTACCCCTATGGATTTCTCAATATAATTTGCAATTTTCAGGTTCATATGCTCAAACCAAACTGCAGTATATTGTTTTCACCATTTCAATCTTCAGACAAACATTAAATACTCTTTCTCTATCAAAATATAATATATCTAGTGTTCTCAAGAAACATCGGGCACTTCATGCCTTCACCATTTCAGATGCATTCTCATCTTATGAAGCTTGTAGTGAGATTGTTGAGGGGCTTTTCTTCTGGAAGCTGATTCGGGCTTGCTTGCTTCTCTTGATAGGGCCTGTTTTAAAAGAGTAATTTAACGTTTTCAGTTTGCTTAAGCTTCAAATAAGGGCGAGTGAGCAAGTAAATTTATTTGGATGGAGATAAATACCTATCTTGTTTTGGCTGTTAGAGGACAAGACAGTGGACTTCCACTCCTCATATGCCTTTTTGTCCAGTTGTTTTTTCCTCTTATAGCTAGGAACCTGAAAAAAGGCAAACATAATTAGGTTACAAGCGTAAGTTATCTGGCTACATTTCTTTTTTTTTTTTTTTTTTGCGAACTTCAAATGCTTGTTTAAGAATACCCATTCAGTTAGTTTTGCTAGCTATTTCTGATATACACTTAAGGATAGTAGATCTGTGTGTATTCAAAATTGCTATAGTTCAGAAGCATAAAAATATAGTATTCAAAATCGCAATTACCTCAAGTCCATCTTCATCATCTATGGAATCTTCAGATACATCACTATCATCTTCTCTCCTCCTTTTGCTAGGCAGTGCATCTAGAAGTTCTGTTGTTAGAGCATCATGAATCAAGAAACGTGTTAATTTGAATAAAGATCGTATGAAAGATATAGGATATTAACTAAATCTGAAATGCGCCTATGAATGAAAAAGGCAATAGAAGAGAAATATATCAGAAATGTAAAGTAAACACCACTCATTTGGTGACACCAAAACATACCTCTGTGACCTTTAACTGCTCTCGAGTCTTTCTTTTCCTTTGAAATCCCGAAAACATCAAAGCACAAGTCATTCATAGAAGTGGATACCTGCAACAATAATATAACAAATATAGACAAGATAGATCATTAAAAGGAAACTCAAACAATTCGCAATATCAGATTCAATGAGAAGTATTCCTTACAGTAGCAAATTCTGATTCAGATGTGCCACAGAGCTCAATTAGCTTCAGCTTATCTACTTTAAGCTGAAATATGGGAGAAAATACCAACATATGAAAATAGGGAACCCAAATTTCATGTAAAAAGAAGAGGTAATCAGCAGTAGTTAGTCACCTTGTGCTTCTTAGCACACAAGTAGAATGCAACAGCAGTAAATACGGGCCGATTGGAATCAGTGTTTGCCCTACGAGAAGCTGGCAAGGCAGCTAAAAAGCGATCTCTGTAGCTGAAAGCAAAATGGTTTTGACTGAACGTTAATAACAATGCAAATTGCACAAATTCTTTAACATGATTCTTTTGAAGTATACAATATGACCGAAGGGCGGTGTAACCATAAAATCAACAAGAAACTAGTGAATGGTACAAAGAAACTACCAATATGTTTGGTCTGCTTAAGATAGGATACTCGATGCAACAAAAAGACTATTATTGTTACAGGTATTTGACAAGAGTATGCAGGTGAGGAGAACAAAAGGTAGATTAGTAGTAAGTAGTCAAAGTAGTAATATCGAGAAATTACAAAGAATTATATTAGTACATTCACACAACTAGTCTACTACTCCATCTAAAATCTAATTGAGGTGGTACTATGTAGCAAACCAACAAACATCTCAAGAACACTACTTCCGTCGGTCCTAAATTTTCCCATAACCTCGTATTTCTGTTTTTATGTTTGGACTACTTCCTGTCTCTAAAAGGTAGTAAATATCCCTAATTACATATGAAGAACAACCTACAGGCAAAAAAGTTCCTACGGATTGAACACAAAGTGTATGCTTAAATCTCAATTTTACCAATACGATTCGTGAACTAGAGTGCATCTATTGTCCCTCTTTTTTGCCTAAGAGAGTTTCTATTGTATGGTAGCTCTATCTTTAAAAGTGGTAATAATTTTTCTGTACATATTGAATTATCTCATAGTTTACTGTTATTGGTTTTCCATTTAAGAATTCAGTGTTCTTGTATGCTATCTTTCTTGAGTTATCATGTTCTTGATTCATCGGGCGATTAGTAGATCTCTCCAATCATAACATGACATCAACGATAGTTGATTCCAAATCTGGAAAGAATCGAAACAAAACAAAACTAGATCCAAGACATTCTACTTGTTCAAACTAGCTTTCATATAAATACAATCAAAAGGGCTAACAGAAAAAGATTCAATTGGTATCATCAACACTCACAAATTAAGAATGAAATAAAAGAGAGCAACAATCTTACAGTTTCAATCCCTTCTGCACAAAAGAGACGAGCCTAACGCAACCGAACTGAATCGCAAGCTCCCTAACATCCAACCTCGCCCTATTCACAAAAACGAAATTAAAAAACAAACAAATTGCTGAATTTCTGCATTCAACCAAACCAACCCAAATCAACAATTAAAGAAAAATCAAAAAAAAATAATAATAATAATAAAATAATAAAAATGACTCACTTGACTCCAATCCCATTCTGCAACGCATTGAATGACCTCATGTAAGCCTTCTCCGACATCCCACTCATCCCTATCGCCTTCTGACGATCAAACAACTCCTGAAACCTAAAACCAAACCCAACAACAAACATCAATTATACATAGTTGCCCATTTCCAACCCCACTTTTTCTGTTTCTTTTTTTCTTTCTTCCAACACCAGAAAATTAATTATTACCTTGATGCGGTGATCTCTAAGCAGATGATGGCCTTGCAAACCTCACCCTGCATGCATCGAAAAGCACGTAAATTAACAAAAATAATAATTATATATACATATATGTTGAAATTATCAAAAAAAAGAGAAGATGGGTTTGGTTTGCTTACGACGCCGATGATGGAGGAATCGAAGTGGACATCAGAGAGGCGACGCAGCTCCTCGGCCTTGCGGATCAGTGGCTTGTTAGAGTTGAGGCCGAGTTTGGATGCAATGCTTGAGATGTCCATTTCTTACACTTCTTATTCTTCTTCTGAGATCCTCTTGTTGGTTGATTGGTTGAATTGTGGAGATAGGGAATTGAAGAATTGAGGGAATTTGGGGTGTGGGATTTTATTGAAGATGGGCATGGGAGTGGCGGGAAGGGGAGGGAGGGAGGGAGGAAATTGGTGGGGTGATTGTTTTGGCGGGCGCGGGTAGTTGAAAATTTTTGGACGAGGATGATGGAGAGAGGAAATGATGCGGGCCTCGGGGCGGGGCTAAGTGAATGGGCTGGCCTTGGGCCTTTTACGTGTTTCGTGCTTTCGTAGAAAATATTATGTGGATGTGAGTTTACAGGATTTAATAGGTGCAGTGATTTTTCGTTTTATCTGTAATTGAGGTTAGATGATATTTTATAGCTAATTTTTAAAAAGGGGTTTATGCAAATAAACTGGTTAGAGACATATAAGGTACTAATAGCCTACTGATTTGATTATCCTCTGTTTTAGTAGTTTGCAAGAAAAAATAATAGTTGTATTGTTAAAAGGTATAGATTTTCCTGGGGTATCTATCCTCTGTAGCGGTTTGCAAGGAAATATTATAGTTGTTTTGCAAGTAAAAAAGTAAAGTTTTTCGTAGGGTTGCTCTCGAATACGAATATATCTGATTCGAACGAATATATCTGATTCGATCTGTATCTATAACCAAAATTTTTGCATGTTCGGATATGGAAAACCCATATCCGGAGGAATTGGGTTGTGGATTCTAATATCCAGTATAAAACAACTTATATATATATATATATATATATATATATATATATATATATATATATCCCCGAAGGATTTAAACCAAGTCTAGAACTATGCACGGTATTAGACTAAAATGAGCCCTATATGGACTGTAACAATCCGGAGGAATATGGTACCATAAGCTCAGTGAATTGTATAGGGAATGATATAAACTTGATCGGATCTCCTGAAGAGATTGAAAAAACTACTAGCTATCTTAAGATTGAATTTGGGATGAAAGACAGGTGAAACCTAATTTTTCTTGGCCTGCAGATCGAGCGCAGTAAAAATAGAATTTTACTACATCAAGCTAAATATGCTAAAAAGCTCCTGAAGAGATTCAATATGAGTGGTTGTGATCTACTCAGTACTGTTGGTGTATGCCTCAGAGGCCAGTTGTGTCTTGACCTTACTAGTTTACATTGTATTATGATGTTTATTTTATATATGAGGTCTTTCATTTATTGTGTTTTTTTATTGTGATTAAATGAACATAATAAAGTCCTTAGAATAGTAGATTCGATACCATGAGATATCAAGTGCATGCTTGATTGTGAGATCCTATTGGTTGTAATCAGAACACTATTCTTAATTGTCCCTAGTCAAGTATTATTGTGAATTAAGACAACAATAATACATAGAGACTAGTATGTGCATAGACTGATAACCATATCTCACGGGTCATGGATATGAGATATCAAGTCTTCACATGGATACATATTAGAGTAATAATATACTGGACTGACCCACCATAAGAACGTTGCATGGATCGTTATGTGAGTGTCATAAGCGATCCTCACAGTGACCATGGTGTACGTAGTCCTTTTACTTGGAGTCACTACGGTTCCTTACATGAGAAGTTGTATGTTTTAATGTCATCAAATGTTGCCTGTAATAAGGTGATTATAAAGTTGACTATTGGATATACTACAAATCATGCGAAGGGATGTGAGTGACTTAGATAGGATTTGTCTCTCTTACATAACATGAGCGATATCTATGAGCCCCTTGATTGAGTGACATTACAAAATGCATGGCCGTGCTCAAATGAGTCAATATGAGATATTAAGCTTATTTGTTTTAGTAAGTCTACTCGAACATTAAGAAACCAAAGCCTGAACTATACAAGGATGACACGCTCTATGCCTTGTGGTCAATTAAGATATCTCGACAAAGGGACTAGAATACATGGTAACATTGGTCACGGATAGGTTATGTCTAATCACTGACATTCCCTTTACTTGAGTAGCAGTGATGTATTGCTAGATATCGCTTACTATTTGTAATACAGAATATGATTTTAGTATTACTGTCAATGTAATGGGAACCTATAGGGTCTCACACTTAGAAGGGATCAAAATTGGGATTTAAATTCATAAGATAAATTTAATTGGGGATCCAAGTAAGACTTGGACTTCTGACATTGGTTGGACATTTAATTAGATTAAATGGGCTGACTAACATTCAAAGGCCCACACACGAATCTGAACCAGGTTAGATTGTGAGTCCAATAGCTTCATTACTCTTTTAGGGTTGATTTTCTGCACCTGTATATATGATACGTATCTGTGAAAAAGTGACACATGCCTAGCTGTCATAGAAATTGTATGAGAGAGAGATTGTGAGGAACATCCTCTTCCCACAGCTAGCACCGCGGTGTGAGGAAAAACATGATTTGATCCGTTCGTGTGGAAACCGTTGAGGCACCGCAATATTGTAGTGTTGTGATTAGCATGTTGTGGAGACAGCAGATCCATCTTCAAGGTATAACTCCTAAACACGATTTATGGTTTTTGCATGGATCCATGGCTAGGTTTCGATATATTTTTGTAATTTTTCTGCTGTGTGTTTAATCTGAGATTGCCCTCGAAATCTAACAAGTACACATATGGTGGTAAGGTCACTAGAAGTTGACCAGGATCCATATCGGCCGAAAGAATAAAGTAAAGATATTTTTCCTGAAGTACTATATTTTGAGTGCAATAGGCACACTCTTTCATTTAGCATTGTGTATTAGATATTGATTTATATTATTCATATGAATGTGATGACCTTGTTGGATATACAGACACATGTTATTTATCTGATCGATCACTATAAAGGGAGATCACAAACAAGATATGTTTTTTCTTAACAGTTGTGTAGATATTTCTTGGATATCAGTCAAATAAACAATTGCAGCAACATTGACCAATCATTCTGAGATACCAGCATTTCATAAAACAAGTAGAAAATGTGTGTGGTTAAGGTCTCTAGTTTAGCATATCAGGGGAGTTGCAAGCTTCCAAAAGTCACAAATAATCCTACAATTATTTATGAGGATGATGCAACCTGTATAAAGCAAATTCAAGAAGGCTTCATCAAAGGAGATAGGATGAAGCACATCTCACCAATTTTTTTTTTCACCAACCAGCTTCAAGAACAAAATATGATAGATATAAAGCAGATCAAGTCCTCAGAGAATCTTGTACATCTCTTCACAAAATTCCTCCCAATGTCTAGATTTCAAAAGTTAGTACATCAGATTGGCATAAAAAGATTTCAGTAGATAGGCATATAGATGTATATGCTGATAAATTTTTGGGCTCAGATGTAATGGCCAACCCTATTTTGGGGGGTGATTCTTCATTCAAGTTGATGTAAGAACTAAATATAATAGTTTTTAGTATTTTAAGAGAGAGCATCCTGCAGATTCAAGCATCGTGAAGATGCTAATGGAGACATCCCGAAGAATGTCTTTGAGCATTGTACTCTTTTCTTTGAACGCACAAAAGCACGGTCCAGAAGGACACGTACGAATGAAAATGAAAGGCAAATTCTCTTTGCGATGGTGCAACATTAAAAAACGTGTGACAAAAGAAAGAAATATACATTACAATAATCAGATAGAAAAATGGAGGCTCATATTTATCTCCAATCCAACACACAATGACTACTTGTTTTTTCTAATGCTCTCTGTTACTTTTTCTTCAAACCTTTAGCTGTAATCATTACAAAACCTCGCTACTGCAGCAGATAAGCTCCATCTAGCAAATAGAAATGAAGGAGTTAGGGTTTTGTTTCCCCTTTCAAACAGTATAGTTTGACATGCATTCATTATCCTCACTGCCTTAATTACAAAAGAACGATAGAGAGCAAAAAAACAAAGGATTAAAGAGATGGAAGAAAAAAAATCTCATCGATGCATCCCTCCCATTACCACCATCTGTCCCTTCTGAAATGTAGAAAACATATAGATATCCTGTCAGCTTGAAGTAAAATCACTCGATTGCTGAAGAGGATAGCCTGATAAATAGATTTGCCAAATAATGAGGCAAAAACCTTTCACCAAATGAAACATTCCAACGCAAAACATCAAAAAACCAATTTTTTGAACAAAAGAGTAT
Organism: Hemerocallis citrina; assembly: GCA_017893485.1. NCBI lineage: Eukaryota > Viridiplantae > Streptophyta > Magnoliopsida > Asparagales > Asphodelaceae > Hemerocallis > Hemerocallis citrina. The sequence goes on from CM030366.1 coordinate 210,174,529, forward strand.
TTAAAACAATGAAAGCACTCCGCCAGTTCTTCCCCAAACCTTACCCCCAAAACTGATGGAACGATGAGAAAGGGGAAGAACACATGTTGTAAGAATGACCGAGAAATACTTTTTAGCTACGTGTCATACACCAAAACCAATTCCAGAATAGTAGAACAGACATTTCAAGTTTCTCTAGCAAATTTTTCAGTAAAAAAAACTTCAAATTTTTAGTTTCGGTCTCGCGACAACAATGTACCTGTATAACTTTATAAAAGATGACATCTAAGGAAGCCCAAATTCATCCCAGACTAGCCCTGAATCCAACCCATTATCCCTACCCTTTTTTCAAATACTTTTTTTAATCTTTCTCCACAACCATTTGAATGCAACCTTTTACAGTTGCCTCGTCAAGGTTCCAGATAACCAGCAAAGCAAAAGAAAAAAAAGGATTTTGGAATCAATTCCAGACAAAAAATCTGAGAAATTTCTCAAACATTTGAGTTTGATTTTTCTTTACCAGCATCACCTCAATTAGAATTATAAATTCATGCAACAAACAGAACAGATTGAAGATATGAGGAAGTAAACAATGCATCCCCTCTTCACATGCTCATTATGACCAAGTACTTGTTCCGTGACACACACGAAAGACAAATACATATTTGGCGAGATAGAAATCACCTTCTTTTTCAAGAGAACCAAGTAGAAAACATATCCACTGACTAATCAAGTAAAAGCTTTCCCAAAACCCCAAATTGTTTTAATGATTTAAACAACTCCAAAACATTTGAGTACCATTAACCCACTACTCCAACATCTATAGACCAAACCCATAGTTTAAAACTTAATTAGAAACCCCTGGGAAAACCAAAACACCAAAAAAACAAATAAGGAGCGAAGTTCCATAACTTAAAGTCCCCATAAAAGAACTCAATGTAAGTAAAGATAAGAGAATAGCAAGATCTTACCAATCTTACTAAACCAAGAAACATAACATCTGACCTTTAAGCCAAACTTACTAAGAGGTTTTTTTTTGTCATCCCCGCTTCCCAGAATATGGAAGTACAGGTACGCAACTAAGGCTCAACAAATGATATATAGGTTTTCAAACTCACATCATCCATAAGTTGCACAATACCAGTAAGCTCAACAATACAATAATAATCACATGAACAAGAATAGAATACAATAACTAATATCTGAGATACAAGAACTTACAAAATACCCAAGAATATACAATGCAGTAAACAGTTTGCTACGATAAAGTAGCGACAGGAAAGTAGAGAAGTAGCACTAGCAAATCCATCGCGGCCATCTAGAAAGTCTGTTCGCCAAGTTCCTTCAATATCTCATCGTCTGTACCTGTATAAACATTAACTAAAATGGTGGGGGGTGTCCATTAGAGCAAGCTTCGGACAACAAGTAGAAATAAGAAGTGAACAATAAAATATGATATAGCAATAAACAATGAACTAGATCAATATGATCATGTACGATGCAATCGAAATCAATAATCAGTAAAGTTAAATCATTGCAATAAAGTATAATCAATTAGTTGAACAGTGATCGGCAATCAATAATCGGTAATCAAGGTAATCATTCGGTATACAGTGGTTAATAAACAATAGTCAGTAACATGATCAACAGTCGATAATCAATGATGTAAATGTCGATAAGGAATAGTCGATAATAGGGTCAATTGTCGATAACCAATGGTCAATAAACAATGATCAATAATCAATAGTCGATAGTCAATGGTCGATATTCAATAACGCCAATCTAGGTCTATCAGCCTTTTATTAACATATTTAATGCACGCAATCATGCGTTCCATACCACAGGTTCAGGTGCATACAATCAAGTGAATGTTTAGACTTAAGTGGTGAACTCTACATGGTCATGTACTTGGAAACAATAATTCAATAATAATAATCGGTACATGATACAATACACGATACAACCGGGATATTACAGTCAGTAATCTGCAATCAATCGATAAAACAATAACCGATAGCAATAATCAATACAGGAAACATGGGCCCCTCCTTCGAGTACAATCTCCTATATTGTCCACTACTAAGTTGTTCTCTTATTACCCCAGTTTGTTATTCTTTAATTACGATCAATCAAGAATATGCAATCGGTACAATCCATAGGAACGGTGGTATCAATAATTATGCAATACATGATATAGAGTCGTTCTATTTATCTATTATATCAGTTCAATTCATTAAATACAAAAAAAATATGTTTATATGCAAAAACATAACGATGCAATTCTGGACAGTAGTACACTACCATACAAAAACTCACTTTCCCACCTCAATGGAAAAAAAAATTCGATTTCGTCAGAGATTCTAGAAAGTAGACTCTTTGCCGGTTCTAATGCCTATTCACACAACACAGTCTAAGGACAGTAGCTATGCGTATAAATTCATTATTTACTGGTTTCGTGTACAAGTTCTGTTCTGGAAATTTCAATGTTGCATTACTAAAATGCCAATATCTTGCAACCTACTAATCGGTTTGCGAAACCGAGAGGTGTTCTTAATTCTACACTCAGGGGACTACAATTATCATATATAAAGTTCTGAATTTTAGTATCGGGAAATGTGTCAAAATTCTCAGTACAATTTTGGAAAAACGACAGTGCAGAACTTTCAAGTATTTGATAGCATGATATGAAGTGTCTTAACGGTTCAATATTTGAATCTAGGATATGGCACGATAAAGAAAACAATTATTCTGACTCGCCAATGAATCAATAATAGAATTTCTTGATATACAATAATCAATACAAAGAACTATTTGCAGGAGTTCAATAAATGTTTGTTGAACATGAACAATAATGGGGTTTAGGAGATGCTTTCCTGTTATGCGACGGTTATGAGTGTGGAAAGAACGATGGGTGAAGACGCAACGACATCGACAACGGTGATAGTGACCTGGCAACGATCGGCAGCAACAATAAGAGTGGCAGCAACAAGAGTGAGAACAACGCAGCAACAGTGAGCACAATGCAGCAACAGCGAGCAAAGATGACGACAGCAAACAAGCACAACGACGATGCAATTACGGCAGCGACAACAGCAAGAAAGGAGCACAGCATCAAGAAATGGCAGTAAGTAAGGAGCGACATTGGTGCTCGGGAATGGCAGTATGGTGGTCACGGGGTCGAGGTGCAACAATGGTGGTGGTTGTCTGTGGGGTGGTGGTGCTAGCTTGCTAGCTGCTGCTATAGTGGAGGAGGAGCATTGGGTGCGGGCAACGAGGCTATGGAGTGGGAGTGTTGATCGGGACAGCGAGGAAGAAGGAGTCATGGTGTTTGTGGTGTGGAGAGCTTCGGGTGTTCAGCGAGGGGGTATGGTGATGATCGATGCTACAAATGGAGTTGTCGGGAGCAACAGTGGAGACGTTGGGATGCAGCAACGACGATGCAGGCGGTGGCTGCATCCTGCATAGTGTGCAAATCATTAAATAAATGATTCATAGTGTGCAACTTCAGAAACATAATCCATCTCATCATCACTTCTAACCAATGAGGAAAAATAAAGCTCGGATAGGATTAATTCATCACTAGTCACTCCTACAAATCATTAAATAAATGATTCATAGTGTGCAACGTAAGAAACATAATCCATCTCATCATCACTTGTAAAATTAGAATCCAAGTCCTCCAACGAGGAAGCAAACTGACAATCACATGAAAATAACAGACCAGTAGACTACTATAGTATAATAAAGTCATGGCTAACAGTAAACCAAACATAAAATAGAATGATACTGATTTGTTTCACACCGTGAACCACAACCAATCGAACTATCAACAATCAAACCTAAAATATAGAAAGACCAAACCGCAAAATGGATAAATGGGATTCGAATACTTCCCTGACACATTGTAGCTGATCATCTTGTTCCACACACTATTGTTGAGATGCAAACATCACCTCCGACAACACCTTCTACGGATCAGGTCTATGTCATTAACCTACAATAACAACAAAAAGTAAAGAACCAAATTCAATGTCTTGTCAGCTCTAGTCATATAATTTTTTTACATATATTAAAAGAGATTCACTAAGTAAGTTACCCTCTTAAGAATTTGAAGTGCTATCTTGACCATATCATCAAATTTACTCTCCACATACAATAGAATATTTTGTTATCAACTAGACAAAAAAGAGGACAAGAATACTAAAAAGACAAAAAAGAACACATACCAAGTTGAAAACATAATGAGAGAACAAGTTGACACATTTTCCATACTTCTTCTCGGCTGAGTTCGCTACTATGATCGAAGCTATCTTTTAAACTTGTAACTCCACTTCAAAATTCCAAATATCCTTCATAGCATATACGAAGAATGCTTGATAACTTGATCGCTCTATCTTCAGAGCCAACACAAAAATTAACGAACCTGTAAATTTTGAACAACTTCGTTTATAAGTAAACATTAACCAAGACATTAGCAAAAGAGTGAAGCAATAAGTTAATTCTCCCAAGACATTAACCAAGACTCCACTTCTGATATTAGGAAATTTACAGTACATGGGTTAGTCTCTCATCTCTTCTAGGCTTTGATTATAACTAGTTGTAAAATTGATTTCTTGGTAGGGAATTTTTAAAGACACATGGACTAGAATGAAAAGAAATTACGAAGTTTATTAAATCAACCCAAAATTAATTAAATCAATATCATGCATGAAGAACCCTAAATTAATATTGAATTTTTACCTCAATCCACGTTAGAGATGGAGATGGAGATCGTTTAAGGTTTCGAAGGTTGGGGGCGTCGGGAATCGGCGTCTAGGGGATTTCGAAGGGCGGATGCTTCAGGCGATTTCGAAGCCATCTAGGGTTTCGAAGCTCGAAGGGGGAGAAAGGGACGAGGCAGCAGGGGTTTTCGAAGGTTGAAGGGGGATTTCGGAAGTCGAAGGGGGATTTCGTTGGTCGAAGGTCGAAGAGGGCTTCAAGAAAGGCAGATGGGCGACCCATTGAAGATAGGGAGAGAGATGGGCGACGCGTCGAAGAGAGGGAGAGAACGGGAGAGATGACGGAGAGCTGAGCGGTTTTTGGATTCATCAAATAGAGAGAGTAGCTGAAGAGAAAGAGATGATCTGAGAAATGACTGTTTTGCCCTTCTACATATCAGTTGATGGTCGGATCAAATCTTGACCATCAGATCGCAATCGAACGGCTGAGAATCTTAGCTCTCGATAAGAATCTCAGCTTCCCAGCTCTTAATAGACTTACTATATATATATATATATATATATATATATGAAAATCCCTGAAGGATTTAAACCAAGTCTAGAAATATGCACGGTATTAGACTAAAATGAGCCCTATATAGACTATAACAATCCGGAGGAATATGGTACCATAAGCTCAATGAATTGTATAGGGAATGATATAAACTTGATCGGATCTCCTGAAGAGATTAAAAAAACTACTAGCTATCTTAAGATTGAATTTGGGGTGAAAGACAGGTGAAACCCAATTTTATCTTGGCTTGCAGATTGAGCAAAGTAAAAATAGAATTTTACTACATCAAGCTAAATATGCTAAAAAGCTCCTGAAGAAATTCAATATGAGTGGTTGTGATCTACTCAGTACTGTTGGTGTATGCCTCATAGGCCAGTTGTGTATTGACATTACTAGTTTACATCGTATAATGATGTTTATTTTATATATGAGGCCTTTCATTTATTGTGTTTTTTATTGTGATTAAATGAACATAATAAAGTTCTTAGAATAGTAGGTTCGATACCATGAGATATCAAGTGCATGCTTGATTGTGAGATCCTATTGATTGTAATCAGAACACTATTCTTAATTGTCCCTAGTCAAGTATTATTGTGAATTAGGACAACAATAATACATAGAGACTAGTCTGTGCATAGACTGATGACCATATCTCACGGGTCATGGATATGAATTGAAAGAATGATGCATGTAAAAGATTAATAAGAGTACATTTTAATTGGAAAAATGACCTATTGATTGATTGAAATGTTGATATGCAAATTGTATGTGGTTATATCATTAAATTTGAGTTGTGTGTGAATCGATTATAGCCATGGATAGTTTGAAGAAAGCTTCATTATTAACATCAAAAATTATATGCAAGAATTAGTAGATTGACAATATCGCTTTATGTGCTTAAATAGACTATTGTGATAATGTTGTATGAATGACTTAAAAATATAATTTGTGGGTTTGGGAAATGATTAAAAACAGAGAATTGATATGAAGATTGCTAATAAAGAGATTAGTGATGTTAAACTTGATAAGAAATGTGGTAGTGGTAGTTTATAATTCGAATTAATTGTATGAAAATATGTGTTACTTATTGAAAAAAATTATTTTTAATATACTGGAGTATAATTTATGATGGGAATAGTCAACTTGGAAATTTACAGCAAATTTAGTAAAAGCAAAATGAAATGAGAGCTTGTTAAATATCGAAATGTTTTACTAAACAGAGAGAATCAATTTTAATTAGATTACGGGTTGAAATATGACAACCTGAGCACATAGCTCAAGCGGTCGGGATGCCCTTAATTGCTACAGTGGGTTTCGGTGTCTCATGAGTTGTTGATTCGAATCCCCTTAGCACCATACTTTTGTTTTGTATTCTTTGAAAAGTAAAGTAACTGCAGCCGAGAGCATTTAATGCTCTCAGCCCTTCTTTATAACGCCTAGCGCGTTTGGCCTAGTGGTCTGTGCCTTCGGTTGGTTTCCCTGTGGTTGTTGGCTCGATCCTTGGCTTTGGTCTGTGTTTAAGTGTGGGAAAAAAATATTTTTTTGTGGGTGTTTTGATGATTGAAAATTATGAAAAAAAATATGATTATTATTCTAAAAATAAGTGGGACTTATGAAAAATAATTTGAGAATTATTTTTACATGAAATGGAGTATGTTTTGAGAATAAATGAATAATTAGAACTATGGTTCTACATTTATATTTCGTGGAGGTTATAATTTGCAAAAGAACTTGGAATAAAATGTTAGAAAAGAAAAATGAATAAGAAAGAAATTATATGAAGTGATGTGATGTGAATTATTCTCATTGGAGAATAGTGTGAAAATTATGAAATGTGAATATTCATTAGTGTTGTGTTTTTTAATATGGAAATGATATTTGATGAAATACATAAGGAATAATTGAATTCCATGTATGGCTATGGATTCATGAATAAATTAGAAATCATGCTATTGAAAGAGAAAATCTGTTATGATTATGAAGATGAACTTATGAGCTGAAAACGCTCAATTTTGGAAATTGTGAATTGGAATTGAAACAAAAGAGTAGCTAAGTCTCCCCCGGCAATTGGAAAGAAATGAAATGAAATTTGAAATGAAAGACCAAGGTTGGTCATGTTTGAATGAATGAATAAGTCCGGTTTAGTGGAGAGCCTAACTCTAGAGCTTTGATTTTGATCATGATTCTAATAAAACTAAGGATTAGTACATAGTGGAGATGTGATGAAAGTGAGAGAAAAACACAATTATGAGAGCTAGAGTTTACGGTGCGGGTGTGAGCCACAAAATGCATGCTTGATGAGTCAAGACATGGCGTGGGCACTACTCAGTAATGATCGGACTTTAGCAATGCTTGTGGGATGTTTGGTGACTGCAAGAGGATCGTATGCCATGAAGGAGGCTGAATTGCCATAAAATGCATGCTTGATGAGTCAAGACATGGCGTGGGATTTCCCTCCAGGTTTTCTAGTACACGAGCTTGTACTCATAGATCATCTAGGATACTTACCGTAGTTACAGTAGTAGATTAAGTCATGATGAGGGATTGAACCCTACAAAGATGAAGAACGAATAAGAGGCTTGCCCTCGGACCTATGTAGTATGGGATGCATAGAATCGGAACAAGTGTGCATTAGTGTCATGTAATATAAATAATTGCATTAAGGACTAAGTGCACAATCACAACACGACATCATTAGGGTATTCCCTTTAGTTTGATATGTGACAAGTTTGTGTTTGTTAAATATGAAAAATGAGTTATACTATTTCCGGCATAGAGAGGATGGCTGTGTATAATGTTCATCGGTTGAATAAACTGACGTACCCACAGTTTTGTATGCAGGGTAAATGACATGATAAAGGTTAAAGAGGAACAGATGCATAGAGACTATTCAATGTTGTTGTACATTTATTTAAATGTTGTAAATTTACTTCCGCCGTGCAATGTAAAGTGTAATATTTTTCATGTAACTCTGATGTAAAGTGAAAAGTTCAAATTTCCTTGTAAAATTGTACTAAATGAAGTGTAAAGATCCTTTGGAATCTCGAATTCGGTGTATTTTGGAATTCGGGGCGTTACAGCAATGGTGGAGACGTTGGGATGCAGCAACGACGATGCAGGCGGTGGCTGCGGTCGGTGGTGGCAATGGGTTTGATGGAGGAGTTGGGTTTCGGAAATCAAGAAGAAGAAGAGAAGGTGAGGGCGGCTGGTTGGAGGAGAGATTAGTAGTAGATTAGGGTTAATTAAATGATTAGGTTGAGGAGATTAAGAATATAAATAGGTAGGCTTGGTGTCTCGGCTAGGATTTAATGAAGTTAATTTGTGTATGGGCTTAGACTAGGTTGGGCTTTAATAAATAATCAATAAGAAATAGATTGTAAAATGAAATAAGATTTGGGTTCTATTAAAATAATCGAATATCCAAATGAATGCAATTGAGTTCGAAAGAACATCAATATTTGTAGAAAATTGAAACACCAGAATACGAAGAAAAGAAAAATAAAATTGATACAATCGGAAATGGGGGTTACATTTTCCCTCCGAAGAGAAGCCACACCTCTATGCATGACAAAAATGTGGCAAGGGTGCAGAGGCTATGCGCGGTTCTGAGCACCCTTGCCGAAGCTATCCTCGCTTTAACCATAATGCACATTAAAATTCAGGGATTGCAAGAAAAAACCAAAGATATAAGGTGTGCTGATTGTAGCTAATAAATATTGCTGCAAAAATGGACGTGTTTCCAGACCTTTGTTAGAAAAATGTAATCTATGCTTGCAGTCAATGCTTAATCCATCCAATTGTGATAAAAATGCAAGGAAATTTTAACAATACATTTCATTGTACACTTGTGCATCTGCATTCACATCAATAGGGGCAAAAATAGATGATATGATCCTCGAAGGAGAGGCCCACATATATTCCAGATACATGGTTAGAACTACAACAAAATTGGTATGCCATTTCCTACGGAACGTCAGTACCCACAATTTGCTCAATTACATCTTCCATATGCAACAGGAGGTCGAAAATCGAACCAACTCTTTCAGTAAGAGCATGAGCTAAAATCTCGACCGCACTATAGTCACTGCAATCAAAGATATGTTGCACGACCCAAATGAGCATGCAAAAAATTCATAGCAGTATAGGACTACCATGAACAACACAAAATTCACCATTCTTCGCAGAGGCATCACACTGCAAATAATAAACCTCATGCAATTTGTATTCAATGTTCATGCAACACCTCTAGAGCAAGAATCGTATAATCTATTTTTGTGTACTAAACCAAATGCAATCATAAATTTTAAGTACTGACCTTCCCTACGAAGCAGCGAACCTTCAACATTCTCTGCCACTACCTCTGTCAACCCAACAACAGTAGTCTCGCTTCTCCAGATTACTCACTAGTTCCTTCACCCTTTTCCCCCATCACACATCTTCAAAGTTAAAAGCACAAATAAATTACCAATGAAACTCACCTAAATCTAATGCAACCATCCTTCCCTACCAAACCCGCAACTAAATTTCAGCCACCAATCAAGCACCACAATCGACAACACAAACGACTAAACCCAACTGTAATAACCTAAACTTTTATGCAAGCTTGCAATCATGAGAGTCTAATAGTCTCTGTGTTATTCCTAAGCTTTCATGAAATACATGGGAAAATAAGAGTACAAAATGAAGGCTTACAAATCAAAATGGATTTGGTTTATGGTAATTAATTGAGTTTGGAGCCTTGTAGCTCACCATAGCCCACACTATATGGTGAATTTTTCAACCCTAACGCGAATGAATTAGTCACCCTAATGTGAATGAGTTAGTCACCATAAACACATAGTCATGGTGAGAAACATGAGGAAGAATAGAAATGCATATATAAACCCCATTGTAGTAATGGTTTTCTCACACCTTTTAAGCATTCTCTAATGTAAGAGTGAAATAAAGAGAATGAGATAGTATAGTAGCAAGGAGGAGAAAAGAGAGCTTCTAGTGAGCTAGCAAGGAGAAATTGAACAAGAAGGAGAGGTTGAAAGAAAGCTTGGATTAAGGTAACTACTAGATCCATAACTTTCATTTAATAAGAATAAAGATACATGTACATTGTTAATAATGATAGAAATGTCATAAGAGTTACTGAATAAATGGGACAATTCCTCAAGGCACTAGAAAACTTTTTAAACATACTGTAAAGATAAATAGAGATTAAACTCAGATTTTGCAAATATTATGAGTAGAGAATTATAAGCCTAAATGATTAGTATGAGTAATTTATTTGTTTACGGCCTATTTGTTAGGGATTTGATTGGAAATTGAACGTGACATCGGAACTATATTAAGAACTACTTGACAAATCATTGTAAGTAATTTATCCGCTTTGTATGTTTTTCTAGTATTTTCTATTATGAAACGTAGTTTTCCAAACTTGTGTTTATGAATGAATTATTATCGCCACATGGCTTTATATCGATATCTATCTGAATTAAATTAAGATTTGGAACTTGATTTGAGTTTACAAATACGTGTTTGCTTATATGCATAACATGATTTTGGATATTCATTATGATGTTATTATTATTGTTTATAAACATGATAATTATCAATGAGCTTTGATGCATTTACACCGTGCGAACCGTAGTCGGTGGGTTTAAATCATTTACACCGTGCGGACCACAGCCAGTAGGTTTATATTTGCATTGTGCAGACCATAGCCAGTGAGTTGATAATATTTACATTGTGCGGATTATAGCCAGTGGGGTTATTTAGTATCACCGAGCGGACCATAGCCAGTGGGCTGACTGCAATTTTGACTTACTCAAGGTTTATGAATTGATTATGCTCCATGAATTTTTTTGTGGCATTTGTTATTATGGTGTTTGGCATGAGGTTATAATAGTTTTCTCCTTGATTAGTATGTATTATACTTTCATTTGCAAATATTATATGTTTTCTTGTTTAAATACAAAGTGGATATATTACTTTTGGGCTATTGGTGCTCATCCCGTTTGGGAAATATTTTTTCAGATTAGATGCACACACTTGGATAACATGGAGACATCATTTGGAAGAATAAAGATGCAGACTTTTGAAGACCGCCACAATTATGCTTAGCAACCCCTTAATAATATTCGAAGTATTCTATTGTTAAGGAATTATTCATTATTATTCTATTGCTTAAGTGTGAAGTGAAAACACTGTAATAATTATGGAATAAGTCATTTTGTACCAATGAACCTTCCTAGTTATCAATAAACTATAGCTCTGAATTAGAGTTTATATTAGCCTTACAACTCAGATGTGAGTTGTGGCATCTATTATATGCTCCTCGAAGCGATGCGGGGCATTGACACCAACTAAACCCCAGTACAGCTCTCCTTCACCACCAAATCCACCACAAAATCTGACAAATTTCTCTTCTGATAACCACCACGCAAGTTTTTCCCAAACCAACTCCAAAAACCCCAACGCCGTGATAGAGAAGTAGAAACTGAAGGCAAGAATAAAACCTCAAAGCTTACTCTTGCGAACCAAAGCGAAAATTGCCGGAAATTTCCCACCGCTCTTAATAACTCCGTATAATTTTGCCGAATAAGGGGAAGAAGACAGAATGTTGTCAGAAAGGGCAAAATCGAGATTTCACCCATGCGTTACACATCCAACCCCAATTTCAGAGGATAGAACAGACATTTCAGGTGTTCGCTGTCGCAATTACTGCAGATGCAGAGGGGAAAAATTGGAAACAGACCTTTATAACCACCCCTTATTAACCCCGTTTAACGTAAATGCCACACCACCTCTTAGAGCACACCATGAAAATGAGTATACAAATAGCAAGCCCATAAACAGAAGCATGAATCGGGAGGAAAGCCACACATCGTGAGAAAATTGAGACCGCAAATAATGCAAAATTTATGAAAAATAAGAAATCGCAAATTTTGGATTCTGCCTCCTACCGCCTTATAGTTCTATATATAGATACATAGAATATACAATTCCTTTTAATAAATTATTAATTCGGATAAATTAACTAAAAATTGTGAAAAGTAATTAAAATTTTGGATAAATTAATTTAAAAACCTAAATAATTATAATTTCGGAAAAATAATTTAAATTCCCAAAATTAATTACAAATTTATAAAAATTAATTAAAATTTAGAAAATTGATTTTAATTCAGAAAAATAATTAAAATTGGAAACAATTCCAAAAAATATAGAAAAAATAATTCTGAAAAAAATTCTGGTATTCTACTAAGTCACAGCAATGCCGAAAACTCTGAGCAAGGTTCCTACATCCCCGAAAGCTCTGATACGTTATGTAGACTATCCTAAAATAAGCGAACAACTCCTCGAAGGCTATGAAACTTAATCTTCAGGAGTTTTAGGGGGGGGGAGGGGGACTTGTAATGTGGGTAAAAATAAAACCAAATGGGGACCGTACAATTCGGGCACGCATCCTAAAGTTTTCAAGGGTAAAACGGTAATTTCATCAACCACATGCCCGTACAGAGCAAGTTGGGCCGCTTTCAAGCCCATCAACTCAAATAGGCCTACCACACTGGGTTGGCATAGCAATTCAACATGGAGGATTTCGGGTTTATCTAACGTTGTCATATTAAATTCTCTATTCCTAGAGAGTAACAACTTCTATCTCTTCATGGAGAATAAAGTCAACTGACTGTAGCTCCTTATCATGAGAAGAGTAACTGGCTTTATCTCTTCATGAGGAAAAGGATTACCAATTTTATCACTCCATTGGGAAGTAAAGATAAATCAAATGTCTTGAAACTGTTCCCACCGGCCATAAATATCCCCCATCTCTTTCAGAATCAGGTAATCGTTATTTTGCCACAAAAAACTCCACTATTATTTAGAGTTCTTACTTGCGCATCAGAGGGTCTTTCTCCGTGGAACACTCCGGTGTTTAGACTTATTGCAGGTTATGTTGGAGTGATTTGGCCGTCCAAATCAGATCTATGCATTCACAGTCGACAGAAAAAATCAGAAGGAACGGTTAACGGCCATTAATTTTGATCAAAGTAAAGGTTAGATTAATTGAAATCAGAATTGGGGAAACTCATATTTTCTTATTTTATTTCTTTGCTGTATACATCTATATATATAGAATTACATTCTTGGAGAAGAAGAAAAGAGATTGAGAGAAAATTGGGGAGATCAGAGATTTGGGGAATCTGTTTCCTATATATTAGGAAACAGAATATACAATTGCTATATTTCAACACTCCCCCTCAAGTTGGTGCATAGATATCGAACATGCCCAACTTGTCAACAAATTTCAAGAATAGCCGAGTCGAAACAGCCTTGGTTAGGATATCTGCGAGTTGATCTTCTGACTTCACTTTGGATATCTCAATAACTTTCTCATCTAATTTTTCTTTGATGAAAAATCTGTCCACCTCTACATGTTTCGTCCTATCATGCTGAACTGGATTAGCCGCAATATCACATGCCGCTTGACTGTCACAATACACCTTCATAGGTTTCTTTGGACCATAGCCTAAGTCCTGCAATAGGAGTTTCAGCCATAAAGCTTCTGTTATACTCAAAGCTACTCCGCGATACTCAGCTTCTACACTAGAGCGTGCAACAACATTTTGCTTCTTGCTCCTCCATGTAACTAAATTTCCTCCAACAAAGGTGAAATATCCTGAAGTGGAGCGCCTATCGGTTGTAGATCCTGCCCAATCAGCATCAGTATATGCCTCAACCTTCAAGTGACCATATTTCGCAAATAGGACTCCTTTTCCTGGGGCTGACTTAATGTATCTCATAATTCTCATTACTGTGTCCATATATTGTTCCCGAGGTGCATGCATAAACTGACTTACCACACTTAAAGCATATGACAAATCTGGCCGTGTATGTGCAAGATACATTAGTCGTCCAACCAATCTCTGATATCTTTCCTTATCACAAGGCACTTGATCAGCTTCGTTGCATAGTTTTAGTCCTTCTTCCAATGGTGTACTAATCGGTTGACAAGCGGACATTCCAGTTTCCTTCAATAAATCGAGAGCATATTTTCTTTGAGAAAGAAATATCCCCTTTCTTGAGCGGAAAACTTCAATACCAAGGAAGTATCTCAAAGGACCAAGGTCTTTCATTTCGAACTCTTGTGACAAGTAGTTCTTTAATGCCTTCATCTCCTCAGGATCATCTCCAGTTACTATCATATCATCAACATAAATAATGAGAGCAGTAATTTTACCTTCTTTCCTTTTTAGGAATAGAGTATGATCAGAATTACTCTGATCATATCCGAATGTCCTCATTGATTTTGTAAATCTCCCAAACCAGGCTCTTGGTGACTGCTTCAATCCATACTGTAGAACCCCGTATTTTCAAATATTATTTTAATTATTTGAAAATGAATTTAAATGAGTTTTGAGGATTTAATTGATATTTTCCTAGAAGGTTTATCTTTTGTACACGTGCAAAACACGTGCAAATGACTTTTGAGATGTTTGAAAAATTAAGATTTCTTTATGAAAAATCATTATTTATTATTTTGGAATTATGTAGTATTTTTCCGGATTTTTCTGAATTTAATTAGTACTATTTGCAAATTTTAAGAAAAGGAGGACCTTTTTGTAAAATTGACATTTTTAAGGGCTAAAGTGCAAAATTGGCATTCTGGACGTTTTAAACAGTATTGGTTAAGATTTAGAAGTATATTTTCTATTAAATCCTAATTTTAATGAATTTTGGATGAGTTTCCAAGAGTAGATAGATATATATAAAATTGTATTTTGAAGGGATTGTTTTGCAAATGTATTTGGAAACCCTAGAACCTAATTCCCGGCCTATATAAAGAGAGTTGCAGCCGTCATTCGCTGCATAACTCAGATTTCATTATATTATTTTCTTGGTGATTGGAGAAGGAGTTTGGATCTAGCAAAGGAAGGCTTTTGTGGATTCTTCTTGCTTCTAAAGGTGAGTGATATGAACTTAGTTTTGTTAGTGTGTATGATGGTGTGCTGTTTTGTTTGATGTATCCGTATCTTGTATGTGATCGATGCAATAGTCGTTATTCGTATTACGCATGAGAAATCCACGAATGTTTAGTAGATCTTGTTTAACAAATTCTTTATTGATCGAAAACGTGTTAAGATTCAAGTATGGTTTGATCGGATGTATGAACATCTGGATCTTGTGTTTATAATCAGATCTCGGTTATTATTGGTGGAAGAATTAAGTATTAAGGAAACCCTAATGTAAGATTTAGGAATTTGAGAACAAGAGAATTGAGTTTTGAGTTATTGAATGATTGAATAATGGATCCGCAATGAAGAAGTATTCGAGATTGTCATTTTACCTGAATAAGAATCTTTTCATGAACAAGAACCTTTAGAAAACTGTAGTTTTGATCTTTGTATTCAGACCTAACTTATGCAAACTGTAGGCCGACAGTCGACTGGTCTACTATTCAGTCGACTGGTACGACCCAGCTGCTGTATCTTTAGTTTTTCTCGAAAATCCGTTCTGGACAGTCGACTTAGACCCTTCTCAGTCGACTGGTACACTTAGAATTTATTTTTCAAAGTTATCGTAGAATTTCTCTCGGGTAAGTCGACTTATGTTTTTATAAGTCGACTTATGTTCTTATGAGTCGACTTATGTCTCCTTTAAGTCGACTTATGTTTTCTATAAGTCGACTTATGATCTGGTAAGTCAACTTATGATTTTTATAAGTCATCTTATGTTTTGATAAGTCTACTTATGATTTCTATAAGTCATCTTATATTGTTGATAAGTCAACTTATGTTTTTATAAGTCATCTTATACTGTTAGCACTTGGAATGTTTCTTGAGAATTATTGATAATTGTCTCGGGTAAGTCGACTGATGGTTTTCTTGAGTCGACTTACTGCACTTGTTATAATCTTGGATATTGGTTCTCGGGGCAGTCGACTTACTGTCGCATAAGTCGACTGGTTCTGATGAGTTTTCATAATCTTGAGTGTTCTTTCAGTCTTTAGTTTGTTTGTAGATGAATATATTCGTCGGTGTCTTGGCATACCGGGTTCGTATTCGATCTATACCCTCTTAGTTTGTTTGTAGATGGATATGTTCGTCGGTGTCTTGGCATACCGGGTTCGTATTCGATCTATACCTTCTTAGTTTGTTTGTAGATGGATATGTTCGTCGGTGTCTTGGCATACCGGGTTCGTATTCGATCTATACCTTCTTAGTTTGTTTGTAGATGGATATGTTCGTCGGTGTCGTGGCATACCGGGTTCGTATTCGATCTATATTATCTTTAGTTTTGTAGATGGATATATTGTTATCTGATCTATGGCATTATTGGTGATCGATTGTTGGACATACATCGTGGTATTGAGATTTATTGATAGTTGGGCATGTTCAGAAATGTGAGGAATTATTGTTTGATCAGAACAGTCGACTGGTTCCTAAGACAGTCGACTGTACCGTACAGTTAAGCTGTACATATTTTGAGAGAGATTGATTGATTGATACTTGATCGTTGGTATTGTTTCTCGACTTGGTTCACGCATGTACTGGCCTATCGTTCTTGTTTCAGATTACATGTTCAGTTTATGTATTTTTGTTCAGTACATGTTGCTTATGTTTATTTGTTTGTTTATGTTTGTTGTTTATATCACTCACACCATTTATGGCTGACCCCGTAGTTTTGGGGGTTAGGGTTCAACTCTAGCCTCATATGATGCAGGTTGCTTAGAGTTGGAGGCTTGGATGCTTGGGTTAGCTTTGGATTTTATGAGTGTTATAATAGAGCCTTGGGTAATTTTGTAAGGAGAAAGGGTTGTAACAGTTAAATGTATTTTAAGGTGTTTTGTATTTCCGCTGCAATTGAAAAAGAATATTGTAACAAGAATTTGGAATAAAATGACTTGAGTTTTTGGTCTATGTATATTGTTACATTGAAGTGGATCGCTGGGAAAGTGCCACGTATTTTCTAAGTATTATGTTAGAAATTCGGGGCGCTACACATACAATGCTTTCTTCAGACGACATACTTTGTTGCTGTGTTGGACTGGTCTGTTCGACCCTGGTGGAAGATCCATATAGACTTCTTCTGTCAATTCCCCATGCAAAAATGCATTCTTCACATCAAATTGCTCCAACGGCCAGTCAAGATTTGCAGCAAGTGACAGTAGAACTCGAATAGTGTTGAACTTTGCCACAGGTGCAAATGTTTCGTCATAATCAATCCCATAAGTTTGAGTGTACCCTTTGGCAACCAGCCTTGCCTTGTACCACTCTATCGAACCATCTGATTTATATTTCACTGTATAAATCCATCTGCATCCTACTGGTTTCTTCTCTGCTGGCAGCTCGACTATCTCCCAAGTCTCGTTCTTTTTCAAGGATTTCATCTCCTCATTCATAGCTGCTTTCCACCTTGGATCAGTAAGGGCTTCCTGCACACTGTTAGGAATAGATACAGTAGATAATTGATTTACAGATGACTTATTTGATTCCGACAAGCAGTGAGTGGATACGTAATTACTCATGGGATATTTGACATTACTAGTGGGATTAGGTTCATAAGTAGGTTTTGGAATACCTCTATTAGTACGGTACGGAAGTTCTCTTCTAGGAGGTTCAGACAATGATGACGATTGGTTTTGGGGTTATGATGGTTCGCTCTCACTGAAATTTGGTACTGGTTGCAATTCTTCAAGAGGGTCTTCTTGCAATTCTTCATGAGGATCTTCCTCCCTTGCTATATCTTCATTCAAGTGTTCGCCATTATTCGTATCCAGTTGTTTGTTCTGCCTGACAATTACTTCATCATACCCAAGAGTCTGAACTTCACTTCGGTACTCCCCCTGAAGTTCAGTCGTAGAGGAAGAAAAATACATCTCATGTTCATGGAACACCATATCCATAGTCACAAATATCCGTTGAGTTGGTGGGTGATAGCAACGATACCCTTTCTGATTCATTGCATATCCCACAAAAACACATTTTACTGCTCGGGGGATTAACTTACTCCGCTCGTGTTGATGTAGGTGAACAAATGCGACACACCCAAAGACACGAGGTGGCAGGTTGACAACAGTTGGTGCATCCACAGCATTAGTTAGTGCTTGAAGTGGTGTGCTGAAGTTCAGGATACGAGAAGGGACTCGGTTGATTAGATATGCTGCAGAGGTAAGGGCTTCCCCCCAATACATGAGTGGGAGATTGCCATAAATAAGTGAAGCACGGACTACTTCAAGCAAGTGTCTGTTCTTCCTTTCTGGCACGCCATTTTGTTGAGGAGTATATGAACATGTAGTCTGGTGAACAATTCCATGTTCCACCAAATATTGTTGTAGATCTGTATTTAGGTACTCGCCACCATTGTCACTTCTAAGAACTTGAATGTGTGCTTTATACTGAGTCATAACCTGCTTATGGAATTTTTGAAATAAACTACTAACCTCTCCTTTGGATTTCATCAAACAAATCCAAGTCATACGAGTGCAGTCATCAATAAATGTAACAAACCATTTAGCTCCTCCAATAGTGGTATTTCTGGATGGACCCCAAACATCAGAGTGAATAATCATAAATGGAATCGTGCTTTTATTCAGATTGCAATGAAAATAAACACGGTGACTTTTTGCTAGTTCACATACATCACAACGAAAACTAGAAATATCCAACTTCGAAAATAAACTGGAAAATAATTTAAGCAAATAGCCAAACGATGCATGTCCTAAACGTCGGTGCCACAGCCAAATTTCTGATTGCTTCTCCCCCTCGGAATTATTAACGGAAAGAGCTTGATTCAACCTGTTTGAACTCTCAGAAACCAAATCCAGATAATAGAGTTTTCCACGTTTAACCCCATAACCAATCGTCTTGTGAGTCCGAATATCCTTAAAGACACAAAAAGAAGGCCAAAAAACAACAATACAATGCAGGGTATTAGTAATTTGGGTAACAGATAATAGATTAAAATTTAAGGATGGGACTACTAGTACTGTGTCTAATGTAAGGTCTTTTGTGAGGGATATGGAACCTTCGCCAGTGACAGGGGCAGGATTACCATTGGCAGTGGATACTGTGGATTTGGTGGATGAGTGTAAAGTCTTAACTTGTCTAGAATCAAAAGTCATATGATCGGTAGCACCAGAATCAATTATCCATGTATTATTCATAACAGATGCACAAATATTAAAAGCCTTACCATCGTTACCTGAAGCTGTAACCAGTGCGGAGGTTTGTTCAATGCTCTTCCCAGCTCCTTCAGCAATTCCGACGGCTACAGTGGATATCTTCTTCCGAGAATCTCTGCTGTGATCCCAGTCATGCGGGTAGCCGATAATCTGATAGCAACGAGCTTTCGTGTGCCCAGTTTTGCCGCATTGGGCACACTTCCTTGACTCATAAGTAGATTGATTGAAGCCCTTAGAAGTGCGTGCAGATGATCCAGACTGACATGTGAGACTTTTGAATGGATGTGGCCGAGCCACCATTGCAGCTACATCAGAAGATTCAGAAGAGCAGTTCATGGTGCTTTGTTGACGAGCCTCTCGCCGAACATATGCGTAGGATGCCTCAAGATCAAGTGCAGGATCCTTTCGCAAAATTTCTCCTCGAACCTGCTCAAACTCAGCATCTAATCCAGCCAAAAAAATATGAACCCGCAAGCGTTCGATTGATTTCTTATATGTTTGGACATCGTCAGTGATGTGGTTTATTTCTGGGAGACGTGTGGATGCACCAGGTGTGAGTTCGAACTCAATTTATATTGAAGGAGAAAGCTGCTTGTCAGACGACCCTCGGAGTGACCTGGCAGCTCCTGCCAAGGGCTCGGAGTGAAGTGTATGCCTCGGCTCGGATCAGAGGGTTCGGATCCGAGGTCTTGTGTACCTGCAGACGGTCCTGAAACACCGGGGTTTATCCCGGTGGCGGACCCTCCGACGATCTAGTCAGTCTCTGTGAGAGAGTAGCAATAACTAGGTGAATTTAAGTGGTAAAAGATTGGTTACCTCTAAAGGTGGGTGAGGGTCTAGTATTTATAGAGAACTCTAACCGGGTTTGGATCCGCTTGGGGGCCGGGTCTGAACCCGAAAGCCCATGGGCCTGACGTGGCAGAAGGCCCAGGGGGTTTAGGGCTGACGTGGCAGTACCAGGAGTGGTATAGGGCTGACGCGGCAAAGCCCTTGGTGGTATTTGGAGCTGACATGGCAGATCATAGGGCTTCTGTGCTTCCGGGAGGATCTGGTGGCCCAGGCTGTGCCAGGTCATCCTCATTCTATACCAGGAGGGGCGGACGGCCCGGAGGGCTGTCGTGGATCGGAGGTCGAGGGCCATCGCTGCTCATCGGATACGAGGAGACCAGATCTGTGGGGGTGAACCTGAGGTTCGACGCCGATCCTGCAGTGGCTCGAAGCCGAACTAGGCTGCTGTTTCTACCAATTTTTGAGTGAGAGTTGTATTGGGCCCTGGTTGGACCCCAAGCCATTTTTACCCTACCACACAAGCCCCCCACTCCTGCGGGGGTGCGGGAGCTAGCCGTGGAGGAGTGTCTACGGTTGTAGAAATGGGATGGCGAGCCACTGTGCCTTCATGAGGGGATTACCTTGGTGGCAGACCTGACTTCGAGCTTGGCGAGGGATTACGGGTCGGCAAGGGTGATGGCGAGCCGGTGTTTCTTCCTGAGAAGAAGGCCCTGGTGCTCGACCGAACCTCGAGATGACGAGGGATTACGTGTCGGCAAGGGTGATGGCGAGTCGTTGTTTCTTCCTGAGAAGAGTACGCTGGTGCTCGACCGAACCTCGAGAAGACGAGGGATTATGTGTCGGCAAGGGTGATGGCGAGCCGGTGTTTCTTCCTGAGAAGAAGGCCCTGGTGCTCGACCGAACCTCGAGATGACGAGGGATTACGTGTCGGCAAGGGTGATGGCGAGCCGTTGTTTCTTCCTGAGAAGAGTACCCTGGTGCTCGACCGAACCTCGAGAAGACGAGGGATTATGTGTCGGCAAGGGTGATGGCGAGCCGGTGTTTCTTCCTGAGAAGAAGGCCCTGGTGCTCGACCGAATCTCGAGATGACGAGGGATTACGTGTCGGCAAGGGTGATGGCGAGCTGTTGTTTCTTCCTGAGAAGAGTACCCTGGTGCTCGACCGAACCTCAAGAAGACGAGGGATTATGTGTCGGCAAGGGTGATGGCGAGCCGTTGTTTCCTCCTGAGAAGAAGGTTTGAGCAGCGTGGTCTGTCGCCTTAGCGGAGTATTGATGGCGCTTCCGGGATCTGTGCGATGTTCCAATTTTCTAGGGGCATTAAATGGCGCCGCCTAATGAATGCAGGTGGCGCATGGGCTTCCGTCGATTGGCTTTCCCAATGTCATAAAGGCTGGTCCGTGGGGGAGGCTATACCTCTCCCCCCTAGCGGGTTTGATCACAGCAAGGGTGGTCCAATGGCCACCAGAGGTGTCAGCTTCGGCGGACGTCTCTCTTCTGAGAAATTTTGTAGCGCCAAGGGGCCTCGAATCGGTGGCGACTCTGCCGTCCGGATCCTTTTTCGGGTCAGACGACCCTCATACGGTTGTTTGGCCCGAGAAAGATCAGGACGGGAGGGGTACCCACCGTGTTCTGGATCTGGGGCTGAAGAGCCTCGGATATGCGGGTCGATCTGCTTTCTTGTTAGGGTTCTAGGTGACGGTGGCTTTCCTCCCACCCGTGAACAATTCGGGGTTTCGGCCGACGAGGCCTTAAGCCCCCAGCTGTTCGCGGGTGAGAGAGGAGCCGACCGAGCCCTGGAGCCCGGGGCGCAGGCGATGGTGGCTTTCCTGCCACCCGGGAACAATTTGGGGTTTTCGGCTGCCGAGGTTGTAAGCCCCAAGTTGTTCGCAGGTGAGAGGGGAGCCGACCGAGCCCTGTAGCCTTAAATCTTTAAAAAGAAAATTTTTCCGCCGAGCACTTCATCCGACCAGACCCCTGTGTCTGGCTGCCAGCCTGGCACTGGATGACGTCAGCAGCCCACGTTTCGAGGACGTGGTGCGGTTTTCCAGGCGGCCGCTACACGTCAATCGGTGAACAGTAATTGCAGAAATCGAGGTGTCATTTTTGCCCTATATAAATGTTCCCCCCTCTTCCCCTATCGTCCACTTCTTACTCGCCTCTTTCTCTTTCTAAAAATCTCTCAACATTTCAGTCTTCGTCCCTACCGTTCGCTGTACCAGGCTCGTTCTTCCGAAGCGACCCCAGGTTTGTTGGTAAGTTTGTTTAGTTTAGGCACAGATGGATAGGGCTCAGTCTGGCTCGTCGGCGTCGACGTCTGGGGGGGACGTAAAACCCGCCTCCAAACCGACTTTGTGGGAGGAGTCTGATCTCGAGGGGGAGTCTGTAGGCGAGGATCAGCCAGTGTATGATGTGAAGTCGCTACGGTCTCGGAGGCTTTTTGTTGTGGAGAGTAGCGATTCTGAGGAGGGGGGCAGTAGTTCCGCCGAAGTTCAGATTCTAGGGCTGGTTTCTGAAGAGGAGGGGGGAGCCGAAGGGGCTCAGATAGGAGGTCAGGGCGTGGGCTCGAGTTCCATGCCGACAGGTCTGGGGCGATTATCTACCCCCTCCCCGGAACGAACCAAGAAGAAGAAGAGGGCTCCGAAGAAGAAGGGGTCGAGGATTGGGGGCCCGAGTCAGGCACCTGTTAACTTGATGACAGGGTCGCCTGTACAGCCTAAGCCATTCTGTCGGTACCCCGACGATCTTTCTGATAAGGAGGTGTGTGGGGTCCAACCGTCGTCGCCGAGCCAGAAGAGGGTGATAATGGACGCACTTCCGACCGTTCTGGAGGCAGGTAACTTGGAGGCTTTGCGGCTGGCGTACCATATAGGGTCCAGCTACGAGCTCATGTTGCCGAGCTCCACTCTTCGACCGACCGACCCCCTGCCGGATCGGTATTGCGTCTTCCCCGTGGATGCCTTTATCTTCAGCCTGAGGCTGCCTGTTCACCCGTTCGTTCGTGAGGTGCTGAACTGGGCGTCCTTGGCGCCGATGCAGTACGGGCCCAATTCTTGGAAGCAGATCATCTGCTTCGTGTTGATGTGCGAGGAGCAGAGGGTACCTCTACGGCTGAACGTCTTCCGAGTGATGTTGATGATCGGCTCGTCGGCTGAGGGTATCTACTACATTTCGTCCCGAGGCAAGGGGAAGGTTGTCCATGGTCATCCGGACTCCATCAAGGAGTGGAAGAAGAAGTATCTGGTGATCCGGAGTGAGGAACCTTGGGACATTTCCACTCGGTGGAACCACTCCAAGCCGAGCTATAAAACGCCGAAGCCGAAGGACCTGACCGCCGAGGAGTGGGGGTTTGTTGAGCGCCTCCGTTTGTCATATAGTATCAACTGGGCGAAGGTGACCGAGGGCCACTTGGCGAATGCCGGACTGAGCCCGGCCGATCTATGTATGTAGTTGTTTCTTTCTTTTTGGCTTTGTTGTTCCTCTGTGCTCATTGTCCTTACTGGATCTTTTTGCAGATATGGATCCTGAGTCGATCAAGGCGAAAAGGCTCGCCATGAAGAAGAAGGAGGCCGAGAAGAAGATGAAGACGAGGGGGTCGTCCCAGGTGGTTTCCGAGGCCCCTGTTCAGCCGAGGGCCAAAAGGACTCGCTCGGAGACGGTCAAGGACGCGGCGGTTCAGGGCAGTTCGGACCAGGGCAAGGTCACCGATCTCGATAAGGGGAAGGGCCCTCTGGCGGATCCGGAGATAGAGGAGAGGTTTCGGCGACCGTGGGTGCCGAGTTGGTCGATCCGCGAGGGAGACTGTTTGACCCGAGGGCGGCAAGCCGTCGAGGTGGCGAGTAAGTTGGTGACCCCCCGGGATCGTTCGGAGATGAAGACCGAGACCCTGGATGAGGCGTATACTCGTCTCGCACAGGCCAATGTGCTGGTAAGTCTGTCAACCTCTCTTGTCCCGTGATTACGTTGTAGAGGAGGTTCCCTTAGTTGTGCTCGGTGACTACAGGCGACCGTGCAGGGGGCCCACGTGAGGGGCCTTTACGAGGCCGCTTTGAAGCGGGAGCGCGACCGGGCGGACAAGGCCGAGCAGGAGACGAAGGAGATGAAGATAGAGCTCGAAGGCTATCAGAAGAGGGAGCAAGAGATGAAGACGGCCTTCGACAAGGAGAAGGATGAATGGGCAGAGAAGATGGCGGCTCAGGAGAAGGAGTTCGCCAAGGAGCGGGAAGAGCTGACAGAGACGGGTCAGCTCCTGGTGATCAAGGCTCAAGACGAGTGTTATGCGAAGGCACTCAGCCACGTGAGGCACTTCTACCCGACCCTTGATCTGTCCAATTTCGAGTATGATATGGAGGTCGAAGGGACACCGAAGACCCCTGGCGAAGAAGGGCCTGCTCTCGACCCGCCTGTCGACCCCCTCGTGGACCCGCCTGCCGATGCTGAGGTGGGAAAATAAGTTGTATAATTTTTGTCTTTCTATTTCCTTCTCTCGATTGTATTTGCCTTCCGCGGACTGGCCACCGCATTTTTTGTAAGAAGCGACTCAATTTATAAAAAAGGATTTTTTGACCGGCCAAGTGTTTTAACTTCGGGTGTTTCCGATCCTCCTTGCTTATGTGTTTTGAGTTGGCTGGTTTTCTTGTAGGTTGCGGCTCCTCTTCCCGAGGTGGACCCCCGTCGTTCCGACGTGGCGTGGCTCCGGAGCAAAGTTGAGGCCCTGGAGGCCACGTTGGTTCGCTACCGAAAGGGGGCTCGTGACACTGATGCGGCCTTTAACTATTATCGGAATAAGTCTGAGGCCTTAAGTGAGGAGGCGAGCCGGCTGAGGAGGGCGATGGTGGACCGGGACCTCGGAGGTGTCGGACTTGGACATACCATGTCGAACGCCTCGGTACAGAGGCCCTCTTCCGAGAGGTTACTTCGCGATGTCATAGTGGAGAAGGAGATGGAGATACACCGCTACAAGACGATGCTGGGCGTCTCGTCATCTTCATCTGTGGGTCGGCGAGCGGAGGGGGTTCCTTCTGCGCTGCTCCTGCTGGAGCGCATGCGATCAGTGGATGCCCAGAGCTCCGTGGCTGGTGTGTCGACCGTGGCTGAGCCCAAGGACCGCCATGATGAGGAGAGGGCTCCTAGCCGTTCGGTCGGAGTGGTCCCGCCCATTGTTGGACCCCGAGGGGCCCTAAGATGGTGGCTTCCTTCAGTTTGAGATGAGTGGAGTGGTCCTGTAACGGTCTTTGTTTGTTTTCTCATAACCAAATAAAGGAGTATGAATAAAAAATTCTTTTCCTCCTTTGCTCTGTTAAGAAGTGCGGTGAATGACGTTGGAGGCGTGGTTCGGCTCCGTCGATCCGTGAGGGATCAACGCGGGGCCTTAGGAAGAGCCCTTGGCCTGAAGCTAGATTGGACCTACCGAGATGCTGGGGATGATACCGGAGTGAGGACTCGGGTGTCGATCTGCCGAGTCATTTGGAGTTCGACAAAAAAGAGTTTTCTTTCATACTAGATAGGGACGGTCGTCGAAGCCGCCCTTTACACATGAAAGTTTACAAAGGGTTTTATATACATTAGCCAAGTTAGAGCCTAGGTTCGCTCTTCCAGGAACTTCATTAGGTGCTCGGCGTTCCAGGGTCGGCTGATGAGCCGGCCGTCCATATCCGCCAGTCGGTACGTACCAGGGCGTACAGCCTCGACTACACGGTATGGGCCTTCCCAGTTGGGGGCCAATTTCCTCTTCTTGGTTGGATCAGAGACGGACAGTTTTCGTAGCACGAGGTCTCCCGCCTTGATGTTAGTGGGGCGGACTTTCTTGTTGTAAAACTTCTCGATCCGTTGTTGGTAGATGCTTCTCCGGATTGAGGATTTCTCTCTGACTTCGGCGACGAGGTCCAGGTTGGCCCTTAAGCCTGATGAATTGCCAGCTTCGTCGAAGGCCATGATACGGGGAGAAGGCAGGCCGACCTCGATAGGGATGACTGCCTCCGTCCCCTAGGTCAAGGCGAACGGCGTCTCTCCCGTGGGGATCCTCTTGGTGGTTCGGTACGCCCATAGCACACTAGGCAGTTCTTCGACCCAAAGCCCTTTGGGGGAACTGTCGAGGCACTTCTTGAGGCCGTCAAGGATTTGCCTGTTCGCGTTCTCTGTTTGGCCATTGGACTGAGGGTGGCAAATAGCGGAGAAGCGTTGCTGGATACCGATGTCCGCGCAGAAAGTTTGGAAGTTCTGACCCTGGAATTGGGTTCCGTTGTCTGTAACGAGGATCCGGGGGATGCCGAACCGGCAAATGATGTTTTTCCAAAAGAATTGTTGTACTTGGCACTCGGTGATGCTGGATAGAGGTTCGGCTTCGAGCCATTTGGTGAAGTAGTCGATGGCGACTATCAGGAATTTCTTTTGTCCTACTGCTGGGGGGAAGGGCCCTACAAGGTCCATGCCCCATATGGCGAACGGCGTAGGGCTTGCCAGGGATCGGAGATTGGCTTGAGGAAGCCTTTTGATAGGGGAGAACCTTTGGCAGGGGCCGCACCTTTTGACTAAGTCTTGCGAGTCCTGGAGCATGGTCGGCCAATAGTACCCCTGATTCAGGGCCTTCCGAGCAAGTGTCCTGCTCCCCATGTGGCATCCGCCGATCCCCTCGTGTAGGTCATTGAGGGCGTAGCTGGCCTCACCGCTAGTGAGACAGCGGAAGTACGGTTTGCCGTCGGCCAAGGTGTATGAGCGTTTGAAGAGGATGTCATCAATCATGACAAATCTCTCAGCTCGGATTCTGACTCGTCTGGCCTCGGCTCTGTCTTCAGGGAGCTCGGCATTGATTAAGAATCTTCGGATGGGAGTGGTCCAGTCGTCTGGGCTGGCATCATCTTGCACACACATCGCCTCTGGCTCTAGGTCATTGATACTTGGCTTCAAGAGGATTTCTATGAGCACTGTCTGATCGAGACCCTCGAAGGATGAAGAGGCGAGTTTGGATAACGCGTCTGCTTGAGCATTCTGTTCCCTGGGGACTCTGATAACTGTGGCACAGCTGAAGGACGCCAGGAGTCGTCGGACTGCCACTAAATATCTTATCATGCGATCATCGTGGGCTGCGTATTCTCCGGTGATCTGGTTGACCACGAGCTGAGAATCGCTGAAGGCCCGGATTTGCTTGGCTCCGGCTCGGTAGGCGAGGGTCAATCCGGCGATCATGGCCTCGTACTCTGCCTCGTTGTTGGAGGCCGGAAAGTTGAGGCGAAGGGAGTATTGAAGTAGGAATTGGTCGGGGCCATGAAGGATGATGCCTGCTCCGCTCCCGGTTTCGCATGATGAGCCGTCGACAAAGATTTCCCAGGTCGGATCCGAGCCCTCGATGCTGGGCTGCTCGGAGGCGGTGCATTCAGTTATAAATTCGGCGAGGGCCTGTCCTTTAATGGCCACCCTCGGATGATAGCTGATGTCAAACTGACTCAGCTCAATTGATCACTTGACTAAGCGGCCGGAGTTTTCGGGCTTGTGAAGGACAGTCTTTAGTGGCTGGTCTGTCAGTACTTGGACGGAGTGGGCCTGGAAGTAAGGACGGAGTTTCCGGGCTGCCATGATTAAGGCATAGGCCACCTTCTCTATCTTTGCGTACCTCGTCTCGGCTGGGAGTAGTACTTTGCTCACATAATACAATGGCCTTTGGACTCCTTCCTCTTCTCGGACGAGGACAGCGTTGAGGGCACTGTCCGAGGCCGACAGGTATAGCCAAAGCGGCTCGCCTGGCTCGGGTTTGCTGAGGAGAGGTGGGTTGGCGAGGTATTGCTTCAGTTGTTCGAAGGCTTCTTGTTGATGGGTACCCCACTCGAAGCCCCCTTTTCCGCGTAAGGCCTTGAAGAAGGGGAGAGACTTCTCCCCTGACTTGGAGAGGAAACGGCCGATTGCAGCCAACCGGCCCATGAGCCTCTGAACCTCCTTGACATTCCGAGGGGGGGACATGTCCATAATGGCTTGGATTTTCTCGGGGTTTGCCTCAATGCCGCGTTGGCTGACGATGAACCCCAGGAATTTCCCAGTGGAGACGCCGAAGGCGCATTTAGCCGGGTTGAGCCTCATGTTGTGATGTCGGAGGACACCGAAGGCCTCTTCGAGGTCGGCAACGTGGTCCGGTCCGGTCCGGCTTTTGACGAGCATGTCGTCGACGTAGACTTCCATGTTGCGGCCGATCAGGTCTTTGAAGATTCTATTGACGAGCCGTTGGTACGTGGCTCCGGCGTTTTTCAGCCCGAAGGGCATAATGCGGTAACAATAAAGACCCCGGTCGGTGACGAACTAGGTTTTGGAGATGTCTGGTGGAAACATCTGGATCTGATTGTACCCCGAAAATGCGTCCATGAAGGACAGTAGTTCATGCCCCGAGGTTGCGTCGATTAAAGCGCCGATGCGGGGGAGGGGGAAGGGATCTTTCGAACATGCTTTGTTAAGATCCGTGAAGTCAATGCAGATCCGCCAACCCCCTGTTGCCTTCTTTACCATAACAACATTGGCCAACCACTCGGAGTAGCTGACTTCCTGAATGAATCGAGCGGACAAGAGTTTGTCCACTTCTGTCTTCACAATTTGTTGCCTCTCCGGGGCGACTTTGCGCCTCTTTTGGACGACAGGCTTAGAGTCAGGGATGACGCTCAGCCGATGCATAATCAAGTCTTCGGAGATCCCGGGCATGTCGGAGGGCTTCCAAGCAAAGAGATCAACGTTGCGACGGATGCAGGCGATGATGCCTGTTTTCAAGTCCCGGGTGAGCGAGCAGCTTACCCGGAACCACTTTGATTCATCCTCGGCGTTGAACAGGACCTCTTCTAGTTTGTCGACAGGCTCGGGGGCTGGGCCATCCCTCTTAGGTTCGAGTTCAGCGGCGTCGAGAGGGGATACACCCCCTCCGACGTCGGCTATATAGCACGACCGCGCGGCTTCGTGGCTACCTCGGACGATGCTGACCCCTTGGGGGGTGGAAAATTTGAGTTTCAGATGGTAGGTTGAAGGTACCGCTTGGAGGGAGTTCAGTCCGGGTCGGCCGAGAATGGCGTTGTAAGCTGTCTTGATGTTGATAATCATGAAATCCATGGATTCGGTCCTCTTGACAGTTGTCGATCCTGCGGTGACGTCGAGGGTAACAATCCTGTTGTTGACCTAGCTACCTAAATAAATAGACTAACTAGACACAAATTATAAACCTCGCAAGTGCACGAATCGAATCGTAGTAATAGCAAGGGTCGATCCCACAGAGATTGTAGACTTCAACTTACTAATCAATAAAACTAATAATAAAAGAGAATAAGAGTTGTTATAATATTCTAAAAGAACTAAAAGATTAAAACTAAGATGAGAGGTGTTGAATCACAAATATCTCTTGAATAGTTGGGTTGTTGATCTCCACCAATAGTTAGTAATGCTAATTTGCCTTCTGAATTTACTTCTAATTACTCATGTTGTTCACTTCAAGGGCATGGTATCTACTCCTTAAAGTATTGTTTCCCTAAGCCAAGAATTAGGCATGGTATCTACTCTAATTCGTTTCTTTCCATAAGTATCTAGCAGGGTATCTACTAAGTTATACTTAGAGAAAACATCAGAACAGTGGAAACGAACAAACACTTAAAGTTCTAGAAATTGGTATCAGATCTAGATCCTCTAAGTTGATTGAACCAAGAACCCCTAAAGATTCCTTTGTTACAAATTATGGGCACGAGATTCGGTCGTCTCAATATGCTTCATATAACAGATTTAGATAAATGATAACATAAACTTGATATTCTCACGTGCTGTATGTCAGTCGACTGGCTCTCACCTCAGTCGACTGCTCTCAGACTTCAAGATCCAAGTTTGATGATCATTAATCTATGTCAATTCAACCAGATTCAATCAATAAGTAATTAGAAGATCTCAGAAGAACATAGCACTACATAACTACGGTTTCGATCTACCCAACTATGAAATTAGTTCCACATAATAATACTTTTATTGCTTAACAAGTTCAAATACATGATCAACATAAAAGAATAAAGAGAGAAGAAGAAATAAACTAATGGATTCCGGCAATATGGTCGACTGTCTGTCACACAGTCGACTGCCTTCTGGTTGCTGGATCTTCTCTCTCCTTCTTCGATGATGATGGAGTGATGCACTGGTTGACTTGATGGTTGGGAACTTTGTGATTAAGTTGCGTCTCAGAGATATATCTAACTCCTCTGATCTGATTGATCTCTCCTGATATTTATAGAGTACGGCTGAGAATTAGGGTTTCCACTTTTTCAGGAAGATCCTTCTTTATTTGATTTGATGATTAATATCTTTCTCTTTTCTCCTTTCTTTCCTTATCTGTTCACCACGTCCACTTGGAAAATACCCTGTCTCTAGATTTGGTTAGCTGCATAAAATCTTGATTCAAGTAGATTTGAAATTAGATGCAGGTGTATCTTTGCAGATTTGATTTGTTTATTCCGCCGCAGACCAGTCGACTTATCTTCGGGCCAGTCGACTGAGTCGAGACTTCTGAAGATTTCCTATATGATCATACCAGTCGACTGGTTTTGAGAGTAAGTCGACTGTGACGAGAGTTGTGGAATTTCAGCTTCTCCTGTCCAGTCGCCTGTGTTGGGTCATCAGTCGACTGATCCTCTGCAGTTTGCTGTGTATTATCCTTGACGTCTTGAATCTGCTTCGTTTTGCTGTTATAAGCTGTTTCCTATGGAAAAGAGAAAATAAGAGTTAAATACCACACATAGAGCTTTTAAATGTCTAATTATATTAAGATTATTGCTCTAAAAAGTGAACAATATTGTGTTCATCAAATACCCCCACACTTAGCTTTTGCTTGTCCTCAAGCAAACTAGAATTATGAGTAGGGAGAATAATAATAACAATAGATTCAACCACCAGGATTTCTTATTATGTGGACATCAAAATGAAAAATATAAAACTACAAACAATTTCAGATAAAGTAAAATTAAACATACCCACTTTCTCTAGTGCAATTGTCTATTCATAAATCCCAAACTTAGTCATATATGTCATGCGATTAATGTAGTTATAGTATGCATCTACTCAGTCTGTGATTATCCCTTTTCTCTACTACAAATCCAGTAGCAAACTAGAGTTTTTTTTTTTTTTTTTTTTTTTTTTTTTTTTTTTTTTTTAGTCTCTTCTTTAAAGTTGTCACTTGTCTTTTGACGCGAATGCGAAACATTTGTAATGTATCCACCCGGTTACTCAACGAGTCACAAACATTAAAGTGCTTTGCATACTCATATTTCCAGTTGCCGTTTAACGTAAAGGTAAACATTGGTGATGAATACCCCTAGTCACTAAGCATTCAAAACATTGGAGTAGACTGACTTATTCAAATATATATATATATATTGTATCACTCTATTTACTTAAACTCGATTTAGGACTAGATCTAAAGGGAATAATTATCAGAAAAAGCATCACATTTGTTTATTATGTATAATCGCATGACTCGCACAATTTTGTAGGGAATTATGAAACTCAACAATCCTAAAGTAAATAAGTATCCTTACTCTTACTTTATAAGAATTTGTTTATCCCTAAAAAAAATTCAAAAGATTCCAAATATAACTAACTAATACCCCCACACTTGGATGGAACATTGTCCTCAATGTTCGCACAAAACATAAGATATAGGCATGTGTTACCATCTAGTAAGGAGAGACTGAAAAATAAAAATAAAAATGAATAATAATGAATAAAATAAAGGGAAAGTGTAAATACTCCCCTGAAAGTTGGGTTGCCTCCCAATAAGCGCTGTGTTTCTTGTCTTCAGCTAGACTCGATGAGTTTGTGCAATGTATTGAATGGTTCAAGGCTCACAACTCATCGACTTATAAGGTCTCCCCCTCTGCCCATTCACCTTGAACGTTTGATTTTTCGCCAACGCTCCATGTGGGGGAAACCTTTGCAGCAATTTTATGGACCGTACCACCTTGACATCAGTTTATCAGCAATGGTCCATCTTAAAGCACCATTGTGATTTTTCAAGACTCCCTGCAGCCTTGCTTCTTTGTTCATCCTGAATTTTGCAGCAACTGTCACAGGTACTGTCTGGTTGTTCCCCAAATAATCAAGTAGTGGCCTCAGGTGTTCATGTAGTGGCTTTGGCTCCTCATCAGGTGTCCTAGGAGCAGTCGACTTGTCACGATCTTCAGTCGACTTGTATGTTTCATCAGTCGACTTGTCCTCTTCATAAGTCGACTTAACCTGTAGAACACAAGTGTTATCAGATACCAACTCTTCAAATACAGATGCAAGCTTACCTGGATATGACCCTGGAGTTTCATGATGATGTTCTGTCTCTGCAATCCTCCCGTCATCGTATTCCATTTCAACTTGAGATAGTGGTGGAGGGTGCGCAATTGTTGCTTGTAATGGATCAACGCTATTTTCTTGAAATGTTTGGTCGCAAATTTCCGGAACCACGTCAACTTTATAACATTCATGATCATCGTGTGAAAATTGTGGTGCATCAAACATTGTAAACTCAGTCTCTTCTTCTAGTGTTGTCCTTGATTGGAGCTGTTCTTGTCCTCTAGGGTTAGGTATGGTTTGTGATGGAAATTCTCCTGCCTTTCTTTCACTTAACTCCGTAGCAGTTTGGCCAATTTGAAATTCCAATTTTTGAATGGCCTGTCTTTGTTGATCACTGGTTTGTTGTTGCTGTTGGAGTAGTTGAAGAATGGTGGATTCGAAATTTAACTTCTCCTGTTCTTGTGCTGGCTCATCATACCCATTCCCGCCTTGGAATTGCTGCGTATGCCCTGGTGCAAATTGATTGTCTTGATGGTTTTGCCACCCTGGGTTATACGTGTTTGAAAAAAAATTGTTCTGGGGCGGGTACATTCCCTGTTCTACGTAGTTTGTGTGCTCCTGATCTGCGAAAGAAAACATGGGACATGAATTAGTTGTATGGTTAGATTGAAAACAATTTGCACAAAGGTCTTTTGGTTGGTTTTTTACGCCACCCAATGTTGAATTTACAAGCATATCAATCTTTTTGTTCATGGTTTCCATTTCTATTTGCATGTTATTATTATGAGAAATTTCGTGTACTCCCTGTTGTCTTGAGATGTTCCTCCTTGTTGAGAATTGTTGTGAGTTCTCGCTGAGTTCTTCAAATAGCTCTATGGCCCCCTCAGCACTCTTCCTCATCAACATTCCATTGCATGCTGAATCAACAATTGCTTTGTTAGTGTAATTTAAACCCTCATAAAATGATTGTACCTGATCATCCTTAAGTATGTTGTGCAAAGGACACTTGAAAAGTTTGTTTTTGAAGTCCGTCCACGCCTCGAAAAACAAATCGCCATCTTTTTGTTGGAAAAGTAGAATCTCCCTTTTTAGTTGTCTGGTTTTCTGGGCTGGAAAGAACTCTTTCAAGAATTTTGTTGCCAATTGCTCCCATGAACTAATTGATCCTGGTTCCAAAGAATTATACCATAACTTAGCATTAAGTTTTAGAGAAAAAGGAAACAAGATTAACCTGATTTGTTCAGAGGTAAGCCCCTGGATGCTTTGTGTCCTGCAAAGATCAAATAAGTCTTGTAAATGTAGATGCGGATCTTCGTCTGTTCTACCAAAGAAGTGGGGCACCATGCTGAGTAATTGAGGTGATAGATGCATATTCCCTGTGACTTTGGGTTGAAAAGCTATGCAAGAAGGATTCTCAATATTCTTAGGAATGAATTTGTCTTGCATTGGTACTCGGTTTAAAAAAATTTCACCCATTGTTGCTTTTGGAAAAATCCTCTGGACAGTCGACTGATCCTCGGGACAGTCGACTGGTCTGCACCTGTACAATAGCTTCTGTACAGTCGACTTGTCTGTGAGACAGTCGACTGATTTGGTTCTGTGCAAAGTTTAACCTGAAAGAAAGTTCAAGAAAAAGAAAAAGAAGAAATAAAATAGAATAAAAAAGGAAAAGATTTTACTGATTTGTAAGTCAAAATACTAAACAATCCCCGGCAACGGCGCCAAAAACTTGTTGTTGACCTAGCTACCTAAATAAATAGACTAACTAGACACAAATTATAAACCTCGCAAGTGCACGAATCGAATCGTAGTAATAGCAAGGGTCGATCCCACAGAGATTGTAGACTTCAACTTACTAATCAATAAAACTAATAATAAAAGAGAATAAGAGTTGTTATAATATTCTAAAAGAACTAAAAGATTAAAACTAAGATGAGAGGTGTTGAATCACAAATATCTCTTGAATAGTTGGGTTGTTGATCTCCACCAATAGTTAGTAATGCTAATTTGCCTTCTGAATTTACTTCTAATTACTCATGTTGTTCACTTCAAGGGCATGGTATCTACTCCTTAAAGTATTGTTTCCCTAAGCCAAGAATTAGGCATGGTATCTACTCTAATTCGTTTCTTTCCATAAGTATCTAGCAGGGTATCTACTAAGTTATACTTAGAGAAAACATCAGAACAGTGGAAACGAACAAACACTTAAAGTTCTAGAAATTGGTATCAGATCTAGATCCTCTAAGTTGATTGAACCAAGAACCCCTAAAGATTCCTTTGTTACAAATTATGGGCACGAGATTCGGTCGTCTCAATATGCTTCATATAACAGATTTAGATAAATGATAACATAAACTTGATATTCTCACGTGCTGTATGTCAGTCGACTAGCTCTCACCTCAGTCGACTGCTCTCAGACTTCAAGATCCAAGTTTGATGATCATTAATCTATGTCAATTCAACCAGATTCAATCAATAAGTAATTAGAAGATCTCAGAAGAACATAGCACTACATAACTACGGTTTCGATCTACCCAACTATGAAATTAGTTCCACATAATAATACTTTTATTGCTTAACAAGTTCAAATACATGATCAACATAAAAGAATAAAGAGAGAAGAAGAAATAAACTAATGGATTCCGGCAATATGGTCGACTGTCTGTCACACAGTCGACTGCCTTCTGGTTGCTGGATCTTCTCTCTCCTTCTTCGATGATGATGGAGTGATGCACTGGTTGACTTGATGGTTGGGAACTTTGTGATTAAGTTGCGTCTCAGAGATATATCTAACTCCTCTGATCTGATTGATCTCTCCTGATATTTATAGAGTACGGCTGAGAATTAGGGTTTCCACTTTTTCAGGAAGATCCTTCTTTATTTGATTTGATGATTAATATCTTTCTCTTTTCTCCTTTCTTTCCTTATCTGTTCACCACGTCCACTTGGAAAATACCCTGTCTCTAGATTTGGTTAGCTGCATAAAATCTTGATTCAAGTAGATTTGAAATTAGATGCAGGTGTATCTTTGCAGATTTGATTTGTTTATTCCGCCACAGACCAGTCGACTTATCTTCGGGCCAGTCGACCGAGTCGAGACTTCTGAAGATTTCCTATATGATCATACCAGTCGACTGGTTTTGAGAGTAAGTCGACTGTGACGAGAGTTGTGGAATTTCAGCTTCTCCTGTCCAGTCGCCTGTGTTGGGTCATCAGTCGACTGATCCTCTGCAGTTTGCTGTGTATTATCCTTGACGTCTTGAATCTGCTTCGTTTTGCTGTTATAAGCTGTTTCCTATGGAAAAGAGAAAATAAGAGTTAAATACCACACATAGAGCTTTTAAATGTCTAATTATATTAAGATTATTGCTCTAAAAAGTGAACAATATTGTGTTCATCAAATCCCTTCTGTTACGACAGGGGCGCCGGAGAATCCATGTAACGTGTGTCCGGCGGGCTTGAGCTTTCCACCGGGTAACTTGAGGCTCTCGAAGGTTTTGAGGAAGAGAATATTAATTGAGCTACCGTTGTCAACGAGGATTCGGCGAACCTCACAGTTAGCCATGTGGAGGCTGATGACGAGGGCATCGCAGTGGGGTAGGTGAACGCCTTCGAGGTCTTCTCCTGAGAAGGAGACTGGCCCTGGTTGTGGCTTGGACGAGGGGTTGTTTTGGACAGCATTCGCCTCTGGGATGAAGGCTTTTCGGGATGTATTTGACCCTCCTCCCATCGGCCCCCCGTGGACACAGTGCAAGATGAATGGCGTATCTGCGGTTCCCTCGGACCCGAGATCCTGACCACAGAGGTGGGTCGAAGTAGGGTTCGGAGGCGAAAGTCTCCGGTTCCTATCATCTCGCCGATCCCGTCGGCCTTCTCAGGTGAACTGTCGGAGGAACCCTCGTGAGATGAGTTCCTCAATTTCGTCTTTCAGGGCTTGGCATTGGTCGGTATCGTGCCCACGATCTCTGTGGAAGCGGCAGTAGAAGCGCTGATCTTGATTCCTGTTGTTATTAGGTTGGGGATGTAGTCGGACGAGGCCTTTGTCTTCGATTTCTAAGAGGATGGCGGATATGCTATGTGTCAAGGGAGTGTACCTCTCGAAGCGGGGGACCGGCGGAACTTTCTTCGTGGGCCCCGCATCCCTCGGAGCCTTCTTTGATGGTTCGACTTCTTCGGCCTTTCGTTTTCCCTTCCTGGTGGCCTCCCTAGCATCTTCGGGGCTAAGGGCCTCTTCTGCCCTAATGTATTTCTCAACCCTGTTGAGGAGGTCGGGAAAGTCGACGGGGGGTCTCTTCGCCAGAGAAGCTTTCAGCTGTCTATGACGGATGTTGTGCCGAAATGCCGCAGAGGCGACGCCTGGATCAAGAGAGGAGACCGACCTCGCCTCCGTGGTAAATCTCGGGACGAACACTCTAAGGGACTCTCCCTCTATCTGTCTGAGCCCAAGTAAAGAGGCGCTGGTCCTTTCCGCCTTCCGGCTGGTGACGAAGTGGGCAAGAAAATTGCCCTCTAGTTGGTCGAAGGAGTAAATGGAGCCGGGGGTGAGTTTCGAGTACCATTCACGAGTCGGACCCCGAAGTGTGGCGGGGAAGGCTCGGCATAGTAGGGGATCCGAGGCGCTGTGAATCATCATGAGGGTTTTGAAACCCTCCATGTGATCAGCGGGATCTCCCTCGCCCTCGTAGGTCTCGAATTGAGGTGGTCGGAAATTCCTGGGTATTTCTGCTTGGAGGATGGGGGCGGAGAAGGGAGGACGGACAGGTCTGTACCCCTGAGCCGCTCGTCGGTCGCCGTCTCCTATATGATCGGGGCGATCCTCCATTTCTTGGAGGCGCCTTAGGAGTACGCCATCGTCTTCAAGCTGGATTGTCGACGGGCGCGACACGCTGGCCTCGGCATCCGATCCGGTTTGGGAGTGGAGGGTTTCCTCCCTGGGGGCCCGTCGGAGGGCCCCGAGAATTTCTCTCCGGAAGTATTGGAACTCCTTGTGAGTGACGGGGGCTCCCTCGACCCTGTTGGGTCGGTCTGAAGGCTGCCTTCCGATGCGGCTGAGTGCTGACCTCCGTCCCTCGGGCGGCGGTCTAGGATGGTTCGGGGCCGGGTTGGAAGCGGCCCTTCCCCTGCTGCGGCTAATCTGTCGGTTGACGAGTACTCCCCGTAGGTCGGGCTGGACCTGACGGGTGACGCTCCTTTGGGACCCATGATGGTGAGCCCTGTGTTTTGAAGGGTGTGGATCGGCGTTAGCGGTTGGTGGGGGCGAGTCCCGTCGGTTGACGGAGGAAGCAGCCCCCTTGCCCTTGGAGGCCATGAGAGTTCGGCTGTCAAGGTGCCTTGATGGTCGTGCTCGGGTCGGCTTCTGAAGTTGTTCCCACAGACGGCGCCAACCTGATGCGGTTTATTTCTGGGAGACGTGTGGATGCACCAAGTGTGAGTTCGGACTCAATTTATATTGAAGGAGAAAGCTGCTTGTCAGATGACCCTCGGAGTGACCTGGCGGCTCCTGCCAAGGGCTCGGAGTGAAGTGGATGCCTCGGCTCGGATCAGAGGGTTCGGATCCGAGGTCTTGTGTACCTGCAGACGGTCCTGAAACACCGGGGTTTATCCCGGTGGCGGACCCTCCGACGATCTCGTCAGTCTCTGTGAGAGAGTAGCAATAACTAGGTGAATTTAAGTGGTAAAAGATTGGTTACCTCTAAAGGTGGGTGAGGGTCTAGTATTGATAGAGAACTCTAACCGGGTTTGGATCCGCTTGGGGGCCGGGTCTGAACCCGAAAGCCCATGGGCCTGACGTGGCAGAAGGCCCAGGGGGTTTAGGGCTGACGTGGCAGTACCAGGAGTGGTATAGGGCTGACGCGGCAAAGCCCTTGGTGGTATTTGGAGCTGACATGGCAGATCATGGGGCTTCTGTGCTTCCGGGAGGATCTGGTGGCCCAGGCTGTGCCAGGTCATCCTCATTCTATACTAGGAGGGGCGGACGGCCCGGAGGGCTGTCGTGGATCGGAGGTCGAGGGCCATCGCTGCTCATCGGATACGAGGAGACCAGATCTGTGGGGGTGAACTTGAGGTTCGGCGCCGACCCTGCAGTGGCTCGAAGCCGAACTAGGCTGCTGTTTCTACTAATTTTTGAGTGAGAGTTGTATTGGGCCCTGGTTGGGCCCCAAGCCATTTTTACCTTACCACAGTCAGGATTCTTCATTATCACCTTATCTCGATGATCCAGTTCTTGAAAAATTTCAGTCAATTCTCCATAATAAATAGATAGTGGCCTGCCATTTTGCCTTGCCGAAAAGGCTTTCTGGTTTAGAGCAAACACCTGAACTTCGTCGGTTCCATCATAGAATGCTTTTGCAAGAGCATCCCAAATATCACGGGCAGTTTTCAATCGAATGTATCTCTTCATGATCTCGGGTTTCATGGACATCAACAGCCAGCCTTTCACTTTCTGATTATCAGCATACCATTTCGCATAGGAACCATCACTTTCAGCAGGAATTTTACTATCACCTTGAATGTACTGGATCTTTTCACGTCCAGCAATATGCATCTCCATCAACTGAGTCCAAACATCATAATTTGTTTCATCAAGAATTATCCCCGCGTTAAAGCCGGAATTCTCGGATTGCACAATAATCGGTGTACTACCCATATTAGAAGTACAAGTAAATACTGGATCTGGATCAAACAACAACGGATCTAGATCTGATCAGGCTTCGGGATGGTAGACTGAAATCGGGATCTAGATCTGATCTAGATCTGATTTGTATGTGGGGAATTGTGAGATGGGTGTGATTCTGGTTGCAATTCGATACCAAGGAGATGTGTGTGATTCTGAGGAGGAAGAAGAGGTGGACTGAAAACGAAGTGGGTTTTCGGCTTCGGACTCGTCGGATTTCGGCGGAGTACAGGGGTGACGGTGGCGGATTGGGGTTCGCAGGAGTTGGGGATTGGTTGGAGAAGACGAAGTGGGGTTTTGGTGTGGGTCTGTGCTTTGGATGATTAGGGCGACGACGACGATTCCGAGGTCGAAGATGAAGCTTTGGATGATTAGGGCGACGACGACGGTGCTTTTGTGGACCTGCGTTGTGCAGTTGACGGCGCTGGGGAAGATGTGGGGCTGTGCTGGCGTCGAGAAAGAAAATAACAGCGGAGGTAGGGAGATGACGATCGGAAAGGAGGCGGCGTGGTTGGGGGTTGCCGGAGTAGAAGTGGTCGTGGTCGGGTGCTGACGGCGCGCGTCAGCAGGGAGTTGCCGGAGTTTGGTCGGGATCGGATGAAGATGGAGATGTCAGTGATCACCTCCTTCTCTTCTTCTGCTTCAATAGCCTAGATCTGGTTAGGCTCTGATACCAAAATGAAATCAGAATTGGGGAAACTCATATTTTCTTATTTTATTTCTTTGCTGTATACATCTATATATATAGAATTACATTCTTGGAGAAGAAGAAAAGAGATTGAGAGAAAATTGGGGAGATCAGAGATTTGGGGAATCTGTTTCCTATATATTAGGAAACAGAATATACAATTGCTATATTTCAACAAGATTTTGATAATTTCATTAAAGAATTCACATATTTTGTTTGCTCTCACGCAGAAAATAGCAGCAACAGTTATCATACACACACACGTAGGAATATGGCAAATGCAATCTATTTTTGTTCTTACCCTTTTGTCAATTTACATTGTTGGAAACAAGTAAACTAATTAAAACACAGATACCCAGGGTAAAAAATAAACAAACGCACACAGAGACGGGGGATGAGGCTTAGGCAGTAATACACACCTTTTTGGGCATAATAATAGAAAAATAATCATACATCCTGCATGTATAAAACATTACTAGTACAAACATATAGAAATTGACAACATCAAAAAGCACATTCCCAAGTTTCCACAGATGAATGCAGGGAATTATTCATTTTGCTTACAGTTAGACCCTCTTATTTGCTTAGAATTAAGTGGTCATTAAAAAAGTGGAGAAAGAAGATAACTCATATCTCCTCTTCCTGCGAAAATTTCCAAGCAGAAACAAAGTTCAGAGGAGTTCCCTTCCACCCGACCAACAACGATTTCCCATTTTTCTGCAGAGTGCACGAGTTATCGTTAACAAACTGCTTGATAATAAGGCTTGCTTGGTACATTGACCAGTCGCTCAACTTGGCCTCCTTTAGTCCAAACCTTCTAAAATAGTCTCTCCATATATTTATTCCTACATACCTCAATACCCTTTCGCTCCCTTCATTCACGAGTGTATCCTTTATACCTTGTGCAAAGAATTTCTCTTCAAACATTAACCTATTTTCATGATCACTCCCTAACAAACTATCAATACAGTCGAACCAGGAACTTTGGAAGAACAAGGCTTCCGTAAATCGGACAATGAAATGAGGAGAATTAAAATTTGCTTCGACATCTATAACTGTAGCTATGGAGGGATTAACCTGCTGCATGACTCTCATTAGATTGTCCAAGTTATGAGGCTTCAAAAGCAAATTATTCATACCAAAACTTGTATATATTCCAACTGTCTCTCCTTCTTCTAACCTGAACATAGTTTTCCTCAGCTCCTTCATATCGGACACTATCACTGCACTGAACTTAAGAGGCAGGTTTAAACTCTGGGCAACGCTTATAAGCCTCTGTCCAGTAGCATTCACTACCTCTTCTTCCTCGCCAACTCCACTAATTGTGATGGATTCGATAGGGAATGAATTCCGAGTGGCTATGCCTTGGAGAAAGAAAGTCCACTGCTGGCCATATTTGATTGAGAGATCAATCATGTGGATCCTTTTAGCCAATGAGACATTGTCCAAGAGCACTTGCATTGCAGTGAACTGCATGACCTGCACGAATGGGAAAGCACTGTTCGCAATCAACTGAGCTGGATGACTAGTTCGTAATGCCTTGATGATACCAAAGGGTGTCATACTTTCTGTTTCCTTTCGTTTTGCTGATAGATTCTGAGTATTTCGATCAATCCTTTCTTGGAGTGCATCCGAGAAATAGTAAATGACTCTCTGGACAGGATTCCCGAATTTTGAAGCAGACATTTTGCATTCTCTAAGTAAAGACCTTGCCCGGTTGTACTGTTCGTTGCTTACTTTCTCAGCTGCAGCGAGAAGAAGAGTGGCCATTTCTACATTTCTTAGATCTTCGCCAAAAAGTGAGGAAGTCGATAACCCAAATGGAAGGCCAAGATTGGTAGTATCTCCGGCAACAAGTGAATAGGCTTGGATGAACAAGGCAGAAGCAACTCTCACGACCTCTTCTGTTGATAATGGTGCCCTTCGTTCTCTGATGCAGTTATTGCTCTGTTCTCTATTGGGACTGTGGATGGCCTCCTCGTTTGGTAGTAGAACTTTTGGGTTTTCAAAATTTAGATCATTTTGAGAAAGTTCCTCAGAGCCAATACCTGAAAAGCACTGAAAAGGATCCCCTTCTATATTTGTATCTGATAAGCTGAACTGGTTTGGTTGTGGAACTAAATCATCGAATAAACCTTTAAGAAGGTGCTCATCGGGGTCATGTTCATGCCCCTCTAAACAGGAAAAAGGATTGAACATTTTTCACAACAGAAGAAAAGCTTGTCTAATAAATGAGAGCATTAACTGAAAATTATAAATCTCGCTGAAAACTAATGTCATCTATTACGCATTTCAATGGACATATCAATCAGAACAATCTATAATAATAGACAAATCCGTAAACTCCAACGCATTCAAAGATTGTTTAATATAATATATCATCAGATTTTACCTATGAATTAGTATATCTCACCAAACAATAGCTTTGATCTGGCAGTAGCTGTCATCATAACATTGACATATTCGAGAGTTGCACTTGAAAAAAAAAAAATCTGTCAATGGACAAACGAGACATAGTGGAAAATCCAAGAAAAAGCCCGATATAAATCTACAACAACAGACGGCCAAGAGAGTTTCAGGGATGAATGTGTTAGGATTTTCTGCCGAGTTTTACGACACGATCACTACAAACCACCAAGCAAAATAAGAGATCAAACCAAATACACTAAAGCACACAATTTTGTCCCAGTTCGGACTAACCCTAATCCGGAGGAAAAATAACTGAAATGATATTCAACTAGAGAAAGAGACAAAAGTTACAACCACTATCACCACGCTCATATATATCTCTTAAGGCTCACCAGAAGATACTTGTTGTCTTTTTGATGAAACGGATAGAGTCTAATGACTCCAGCCATGAGAAGATACTTGTTGTTTACAATCGAAAACTCTCGAACTCTCTATAATGAAGTATTCTCTTTTACCTCTCAAAGGATGCTATTATAATATTGATGAGGTTTGTTTTTGGGAGGCGTGTAGATGCACCAGGTGTGAGTTCTTACTCGATTTGTATTGGTGGAGGAAGCTCCTATGCAGACGACCCTCGGTTGGCCGAACGGTACGGAAGTATGTTCGAATAGGGTGGAGGCTGGATGCTCGGCTCGGATCAGGAGGCTCGGATCCGAAGTCTCGTGTACTTGCAGACGGTCTAGGAACAACGGGGTTGGTCCCGGTGGCAGACCCTCCGACGATCTAGTCAGCTACTGAGAGAAAATAGTAGAAACTAGGGTGTGAGTAGGAAAAGATTGATTACCTTGATCAAGGGGTAGGGGTCTGGTATTTATAGGAGAAGCCAACCGGGTCTGGACCCGTTTGGGGCCGGGTCTGGACCCGGTTGCCCGTGGGGCTGAAGCGGTGGAAAACCGGGCGGTATAGGGCTGATGTGGCAGGCGTCCGGGTGGTTTGCGGGCTGACGCGGCAGAGGTCCGGGCGGTTTTCCGACGCTGACGTGGTGGATCCGGCTGATCTGGAGATGCGTGTATCCTGAGGGGATCCTGTGGCCCAGGAAGAGCCACGTCATCTAACCCACATCACAAGCCCCACACTCCTGGAGGGCTGGGTGAACCAGTCGTGTAGGAGTGGATTTTCGCCTCTGTAGGAAGAGCAGGGTGGAGAGTGCGGAGAAAAAGTAGGATCTGCTACTTCCAGAAGTGGCCAGGGGGTAGGAGGAAGGGATCCCTCATTGGAGTTTGCGCCGGACGCTAAGCGTAGGAGAGTCGAGGGGACGCTTGCCGAGCCTTTGGGTCGGCAGACGAGCCTTGGGGCCCGGAGGACGATCCTCTCACTAGTCGGAAGAGCGAGGGGGTAGCGCGGTCAAGGAGCTCGGTTTGCCAAACGCCATGAGTCGGTGGGCGAGCTCCGAGGGTCGGCGGACGATCCTCTTGCTAGTTGGAAGAGCGAGGGGACGTCGAGTGCCATTCGTGCTGGAGCTCGGTTTGTCGAGCATCCGGGGTCAGTAGGCGATCTCTGAGGGTCGGCAGACGATCCTCTCGCTAGTTGGAAGAGCAAGGGGACGTCGAGGGCCATTTGTGCTGGAGCTCGGTTTGTCGAGCATCCGGGGTCGGTA
This sequence comes from Hemerocallis citrina, assembly GCA_017893485.1. Lineage (NCBI taxonomy): Eukaryota > Viridiplantae > Streptophyta > Magnoliopsida > Asparagales > Asphodelaceae > Hemerocallis > Hemerocallis citrina. Next base: position 210,218,442 of record CM030366.1, read on the forward strand.
GGCGAGCTCTGAGGGTCGGCAGACGATTCTCTCGCTAGCTGGAAGAGTGAGGGGACGTCGAGGGCCATTTGTGCTGGAGCTCGGTTTGTCGAGCATCCGGGGTCGGTAGGCAAGCTCTGAGAGTCGGCAGACGATCCTCTCGCTAGTTGGAAGAGCAAGGGGACATCGAGGGCCATTTGTGCTGGAGCTCGGTTAGTCGAGCATCAGGGGTCCGCAGGCGAGGCCTTGGTTGTGGAACAAATGAGGGTTTTGGGGCTCGCAATTTCATCCGAGTTCCGAGCCTTTCGTGAATAAAGAGGGATGATAGGGGCTCGCGGTAATATCCGAGCTCCGAGCCTCTCTACCCTGGTAACGATGCCAATGTTCGGCGGACGAGCTCAACGGTCGGTAGACGAACCTCTCGCTAGTTGGAAGAGCGAGGGGACGTCGAGTGCCATTCGTGTTGGAGCTCGGTTTGTCGAGCATCAGGGGTTGGCAGGCGAGGCTTTGTTTGTGGGACAAAGGAGGGTTTTGGGGCTCGCGATTCCATCCGAGCTCCGAGCCTCTTGCGAATAGAGAGGGATGATTGGGGCTCGCGGTGGTATCCGAGCTCCGAGCACCTCTGCCCTGGTAACGGCGCCCATGGTCGACGGACGAGCTCCAACGGTCAGCAGACGAACCTCTCGCTAGTTCGAAGAGCGAGGGGACGTCGAGTGCCATTCGTGTTGGAGCTCAGTTTGTCGATCATCAGGGTCGACAGGCGAGGCCTTGGTTGTGGAACTGATATGGCTAAAAATGGGGTTTAATCGGAACCGTCCAAATCAGGCACGAATCTTGATGCCCAGGGGTAAAACGGTAATTTCACCTACCAGTGGGTCTGAAGCGGGTATTGGTTCTCCTCCTCAAAAACCCACTAACCCGCAAACGGATCCACCTCAATCGGGTACAGGTTTCAACCAGCAGAAAGCCCGATCCAGAGGGATAGAATTAGGATTTCTGATTAAATCTTAATCAACGGCCCTGATTCATGCCTATCCTTCCACTGGGAATTAGGGATTACATTCCTAATCTGTTTACAAGGAGTATATTCCTTATCAGATCACGGGGATTACATTCCTAATCTGATCCCTAAGACGCCTATAAATACCCCCCATCCATCTCCATTAAGAGGTAATCAATCTTTCACCAGTTTCTACACTCTTTCATAATCATCCCTGATTACTGACTTGAGCGTCGGAGGGTGCGTCGCCGGGAACAACCCCGGTGTCTCGCACTTTTTGCAGGTAAATGGCGGGAATCAACGGTCAAGATTGGCGGAACAGGTTCAGGTTTGCTATTCAGGTTTTCCAAGAATCCACAAATACTATCTGTTTACCCCCACACCAGATTTAGCGGTAACAGATTGGCGCCGTCTGTGGGAAACCAAACGAATAGCAACCTCCCCTCTTCCCGTTGGCCAGATCTTCTCCAGCCATGCCTCCTAGGAAAGCAAGATCCAGAGGGTCCAATCATGGGCCCAACCCTGCTGATCAGCAAGAGGTAGTCCCCGTCCAGCCCGCTCCGCAGCAGGGACAACCTCTGTTTCAAGCGGAGGACCCTCTTCAACAAGATCAGCATCCTCTCCAGAATCAGCAACCCCCCAAGGGTCCCGCCGGTCCTCAGAATGCCGGTCCGGGGACTTCCCGTATGAAGCAACCTCTCCACCAAGACCGCGTCTCCATACACAACGCCTCTACGGATTCCATGGCCTCCCACAATCCTCAAAACCGACAGAAGGAAGAGGATCTGGGCCACCGTCTGGATGAGAAGCGGGCCCGAGAGGGAGCCTCCCACCAACAACGTCCGGGTGAGCGATCCCCTCAACGCCGAGATTACAGAAGGTCCCCTACCCGAAGAGGGAGGAAGGAGTCCCCCGAGCACTACAGGAGGAGACATCATTCCCCTGCCAATCGGCAACGCCCACGGAACGATAAGGCACCCATCACCCGTGCCGAGTTCCAGCAACTCCAGGCAATGGTACAACAAGCTCTCAATCTCCGTCCTCAAAACAACAATGCCCAAAGGGATCCTACTCCCCCACAGGTCCAAAGTCCTCACCACCGACAGCGTACTCCTAGCCCTCGCCGTTCCCAGGGTTACCGTCGCCACAGTCCTCGTTCCCCCTCCTACGGAGACGAGTCCAGAGGCTCGTTCGACTACGATCGGAGGGACGATGCCCTCTACCGCCGTCTCCACGAGATGGAGAGGCGCATTGGCCGGATCGACCGAGAAGAAGAGCTTAGAGGGAGAACCCTCCGTCCCAGTAGACCTCCTTTTCCCGAACCATAATGGATGCACCGTACCGATCGGCTTTAAGCCTCCTCAATTCGAGACCTACTCCGGGGAAACTGACCCCGTTGATCACATCGAAAGCTTCAAAACCCTCATGCTCATCCACCAAGCTTCCGATGCCCTTCTTTGCAAGACCTTCCCTGCAACTCTCAAGGGCCCGGCTCGAGAATGGTACTCTCGCCTTGCCCCATCCTCAATATTCTCCTTCGAGCAATTTGAGACCCTCTTCGTCACCCACTTCGTGAGTAGCCGCCAAACCGAGAAGACCAGTATTTCGCTACTCTACCTCAACCAGAAGAAGGGTGAGAAGTTGAGAGACTATGTGAAGAGGTTCACAGCTGAAGCCAGGTCCATAGCATCCCTCGACCAGTCGGTCACTGCAGCAGCTTTTCAATCCAATGTCCTCAACTCCAACCTTCGCTCCTCCCTCGCCAAGAAACCCCTACAGAATTTTTCTGACATCCTCCTTCGGAGCGAAAAGTACATTCGGTCCGAAGAAGTCGAGCACCGCCCCAACTTGGAGGGGTCCTCCTCCGGGTTTAAGAGAAAAGGGACAGAAGAGGAGGGGACCAAGAAGCTTCAGAAGGATAATGCCGGCCAACGCCGACCTCCCCCCAGATTTGAAAATTTTACTCCCCTTAACGCCAATATCTCCACAATTCTCATGGAAGTTGAGAAGGAGGGGGTGATACCTCCTGCACCAAAAATAAACACCCCCGGCAAGAAGCAGGATAAAGAGAAGTGGTGCCGTTATCATCGGGACCATGGCCACGACACCAATGATTGTCGGGCCTTGAAGAATGAGATAGAAGCCCTTATCCAGAGGGGGCAGCTGACCAGATTCGTGAGAAAGGACCGAGCCGACCTTCCTCTCCTGCCTCGGGGAGCTAACAAGCGTCCTGATCATGATGAAATGCCCGACTTCGTAGAGGAACGTGTCCTACACCACATCCATGGGGGCCCAATGGGGGGCTCCTCCAACTCCTCCCGAAAGGCATTTATAAGAGAAGTCAATTCGGTTCGTGCCACCCCTCCTCCTAAAGGCCTCGGAGTGCCCGTCACATTTTCAGACGAAGATCTTGAAGGAGTCCGCACCCCTCATTGTGACACACTCGTCATCAGCCTCCACATGGCAAACTTCAAAGTGGAGAGGATCCTAGTGGACAATGGCAGCTCCGTTAACATCCTATTCCTCGCCGCTTTTAAAGGCCTAAAGCTCTCCCGAGACAGACTCAAGCCTGCCGGCTACACGCTCCATGGGTTCACGGGAGTGCCAGTGACTATTGAAGGGGTGATCACCCTCGACGTAACTGCTGGCAAAACTCCTACTACCCGAACGGAGTCGATGGACTTCATGGTCGTAGATGTCCCTGCAGCCTACAATGTTATTCTGGGTCGGCCCGGCCTAGCCGCCCTTGAAGCCGTCCCTTCCGCCTATCACCTCAAAATGACGTTTCCCACTCGGGCCGGAGTAGGGAAAGTAAAAGGCGATCAGGAAACGGCCTGCAAGTGCTACATGACCTCTACCCTCAGTCCCGTCCTCTCTTTAGAAACTCTGGAAATCCCCCAAGATGCTGCCCGACCGACGTCCGAGCCGGTGGATGAATTGGAGGAAGTGCTCTTCTCATAGCAGGATCCAACTCGCAAGTTCTTTGTTAGCAAGACCCTCCCGTCCGCCCTATGCTCGGACATTGTACAGTGCATCCGAAGGAACCATGACCTCTTCGCTTGGTCAGCTGCAGACATGCCCGGAATTTCCGAAGAGCTCTTAGTCCACCACCTCAGTGTTGTTCCGGGGTCCAAACCGGTTCAGCAGAAAAGGCGCAAGTTTGCCCCCTAGCGCCAGCTAGCTATAAAAGAGGAGGTGGACAAGCTTTTGAAGGCCCGGTTCATACAGGAGGTAAACTACCCCGAGTGGTTGTCAAATGTAGTAATGGTGAAGAAGTCCAATGGAACTTGGAGGATTTGTATCGATTTCACTGATCTCAACAAAGCTTGCCCCAAGGACCCTTTCCCTCTTCCAAGTATTGACACTTTGATTGATGCCACCTCGAGACATGAGCTCCTCAGCTTCATGGATGCCTTCTCAGGCTACAACCAGATCCGAATGTTCCCTCCGGATATCCCGAAGACCTTATTCGTGACCGACCAGGGCCTCTATTGCTACAGGGTCATGCCCTTCAGTTTGAAGAATGCAGGCGCAACATATCAATGCCTCGTCAACAAGGTTTTCCAAGCTCAAATCGGCCGGAATATGGAGGTGTATGTTGACAACATGCTTGTAAAAAGCATCCGAGGCACCGATCATGTAACCGACCTCCAGGAGGCGTTTGATGTTCTGAGAAAGTACAACATGAGACTCAATCCGAACAAGTGTGCGTTCGGTGTCTCGTCAGGGAAGTTCCTCGGTTTCATGGTCAGCCAACGAGGGATTGAGGCAAACCCTGAGAAGATCAAGGCCATATTAGACATGGCCCCTCCCATGAATGTTAAGGAAGTTCAGAGGCTAACAGGCTGCCTAGCCGCCATAGGGCATTTTCTCTCCAAGTCCGGGGAGAAATGCCTCCCCTTCTTCAAGGCCCTCAGGGGGGCTAAAGGTTTCGAATGGGGACAGTCGCAACAGGAGTCGTTCGAACAGCTCAAGGCTTACCTCGTCAACCCTCCTCTCCTCAGCAAACCCATTCCTGGTGAACCCCTTTACCTCTACCTGGCAGCCTCCGAACAGACTCTCAGTGCCGTTTTAGTAAGGGAAGAAGACCGGGCTCAAAAGCCCATCTATTATGCAAGCAAAGTACTTCAGAATGCCGAGCTCCGCTACCCGAAGATAGAAAAGATGGCTTATGCCCTGGTGATGGCCGCAAGAAAGCTTTGCCCGTACTTTCAGTCCCATTTGGTGGTTGTTCTTACCGACCAACCGCTGAAGCAAGTGCTCCACATGCCGGAGACCTCCGGCCGTCTTATGAAGCGGTCTATCGAGCTGAGCCAGCACGATATAACTTATCAGCCTCGGACCGCGATCAAGGCTCAGGCCTTAGCAAAATTCATAGTTGAAAGTACCATCCCTGAGTTCAGTCAAGCGATGAAGGGACCACCAGTCTGGTCGGTCTATGTGGACGGATCCTCGTGCAACAAGGGAAGCGGAGCCGGGGTCATTCTGGCAGGCCCAGATGACTTCATCCTCCAATACTCCCTCTGTATCAACTTCAAGGCCTCGAACAACGAAACAGAATACGAGGCACTCATAGCCGACCTTGGGATGGCTCGAAATGCAGGGGCGCAATGCCTCTGGATCTTTAGCGACTCTCAGCTAGTCGTGAATTAGGTCCTCGGCGAATATGAAGCACGCGATGACAGGATGGTTAAGTACTTAGCCAAAGTCAGGAGCCTCATGGCACTGTTTGAAGAAGCCCTCATACAACGAATACCCCGGGAAGAAAATGCTCAGGCCGACACCCTCTCCAAGCTAGCCTCTTCCTCCTTTCTAGGCCTTGAGCAGACCGTCTTGATAGAGGTTCTCCTGAAGCCAAGTATAGAGGATGGAACTCCCGACTCTATAGAGTCGCTGCCTGTCCTGCTTGAAGACAATTGGATGGAGCCCCTCATCGAATTCTTAAGGGACGGACTCCTCCCTGAGGATCCCAAGGAAGCCCGAAGAGTGAGAACCCGAGCCGAGCGTTACACACTAATCGGAGACATCCTATATAAATGCTCTTTCACACAGGTAGACAACAGGCCGTACCTGAGATGCCTCTCCCCCGGGCAAGCCGACTACGCCCTGCAGGAACTCCATGAGGGCATCGGCGGGGCACATTCGGGGTCCAGAGCTCTAGCCCGCAAAGTGTTGAATTACGGAAATTTCTGGCCTACTCTCCTGCGAGACGCCGAACGGCATGTTCGGCAATGCAGCTCCTGTCAGAAGTACTCCGACATCTGACGCCTCCCACAAGCTCCACTCACTTTCCTATCAAGTCCAATTCCCTTTGCAATGTGGGGGATGGATTTACTAGGGCCATTTCCACCAGCTCCTGGACAGTTCAAATTCTTAGTCGTGGCGATCGACTACTTTTCAAAATGGATAGAGGCCGAGCCCTTGGCCACGATCACCGAGAACAAGGTTGTTCGGTTCTTTTGGAAGAGCGTGATCTGCCGATTCGGCGTCCCTCGGGTCCTGATAACAGACAACGGAACCCAGTTCACCAGGGCTGCCTTCCGAGCACTATGCGAAGACCTTGCCATCCAACACCGGTTCTCCTCCGTTTCTCATCCCCAGTCGAATGGCCAAGCCGAAAATGCTAACCGATAGATCCTCTCCGGCATTAAGAAGAGGTTGGATAAATGCTCTAAAGGCTTATGGGTCGATCAGCTCCCCAACGTGCTGTGGAACTACCGCACCACAAAACGGACCCCCACAGGAGAAAGTCCATTTAATCTCACCTATGGATCCGAGGCCATCATCTCCCTGGAAGTCGGGATACCCTCTCTTCGTCTAATAGCTTATGAAGAAGAACAAAACGCCAGAGAGCTCCGAGCAAATCTAGACCTGGTAGATGGGATCCGAGAAAGAGCTGCCATTCGTCAACAAAGCTACCGAAGAAGGATCGAGTTGGCATACAACAAGAGAGTCCGCCCCACGGACCACAAAGAAGGGGACCTGGTCCTCAGAAAGTTGGCCATCTCATTCCCAGGACAAAAGAGCAAATTGGCTCCAAATTGGGAGGGGCCTTACAAGGTCGCCAAAGTAGTCCGCCCCGGCACATACAGACTAGAAGATCTCGAAGGCAGGGAGATCCCCAAGACTTGGAATGCCGACCATCTCTTAAAATACCAAGAGAGAGCACCAACTCCTCCCTAAGTATTTTGAGATGTCGAACCGTTCCACTCCTATTACCTGTAATGATTTTCTTTTATTTCTCTCTTGTAATAACGGCTAGTAACTTTAGAAGCAGCCAACTATTAATCATTAATAAAGAAAGATCTTTCATACTTTACTATTGTTTGCATCTCTCTGCTTTCACTCTTCACTCTACCGATGGTTCAGAGTCCAACACTTGGCTCGATTCTACTTTGCAAGTTCGCTCCTAAGCGAGCTAGAAGTAGTTCGCCATTCGGAATTGCTCCTACAACCGTTGAACTACTCTACCGATGGTTTGAAGTCCAACACTTGGCTCGATTCTACTTCGCAAGTTCGCTCCTAAGCGAGCTAGAAGTAGTTTGCCATTCGGAATTGCTCCCACAACCGTTGAACTACTCTACCGATGGTTCGGAGTCCAACACTTGGCTCGATTCTACTTCGCAAGTTCGCTCCTAAGCGAGCTAGAAGTAGTTCGTCATTCGAAATTGCTCCCACAACCGTTGAACTACTCTACCGATGGTTCGGAGTCCAACACTTGGCTCGATTCTACTTCGCAAGTTCGCTCCTAAGCAAGCTAGAAGTAGTTCGCCATTCGGAATTGCTCCCACAAGCGTTGAACTACTCTACCGATGGTTCGGAGTCCAACACTTGGCTCGATTCTACTTCGCAAGTTCACTCCTAAGCGAGCTAGAAGTAGTTTGCCATTCGGAATTGCACCCACAACCGTTGAACTACTCTACCGATAGTTCGGAGTCCAACACTTGGCTCGATTCTACTTCGCAAGTTCGCTCCTAAGCGAGCTAGAAGTAGTTCACCATTCGGAATTGCTCCCACAACCGTTGAACTACTCTACTGATGGTTCGGAGTCCAACGCTTGGCTCGATTCTACTTCGCAAGTTCGCTCCTAAGCAAGCTAGAAGTAGTTCGCCATTCGGAATTGCTCCCACAACCGTCGAACTACTCTATCGATGGTTCGGAGTCCAACACTTGGCTCGATTCTACTTCGCAAGTTCGCTCCTAAGCGAGCTAGAAGTAGTTCGCCATTCGGAATTGCTCCCACAACCGTTGAACTACTCAAACGATGGTCCGGAGTCCAACACTTGGCTCGATTCTACTTCGCAAGTTCGCTCCTAAGCGAGCTAGAAGTAGTTCGCCATTCAGAATTGCTCTAACAACCATTGAACAACTCTAACGATGGTTCGCATATTCGTGAGATTAAGTGACCGAAGCACAGATCGGAACCACAGGCCAAACGCTCACGTCGCCGACCCCCACACGAGCAAAAGACCAGCTCAGGGACCTCGGCACGACGAACACAAATACAAACGAAACAACTACACAGAGCTACAAAGAACACACAAGTCCAAGAAAGAAATATTATTAAGAGTTGGGACGCTGTACAGGGCGCTCTTTTCCATACAACAAGATTACAAGGCGTTAAAAAGCAAAAATTACAATGCCGACTCGCTACACTTGGACTAAATACAAAGGCTTCAAAAATGGTCTTCAACGCTTCCGTGGTGCAGGGGTGTTCCGCTTCAAGGACACTCGAGGGCGGCGACGTTTATCTCCAGAGCTCGACCCCAAGCCAGCAAATTGAGACGTGTCCTCGGCATCGCTCCTAGCAACCGCTCCGACGGATGCTCCGCTCGACGAAATGGCTACAGCACTTTGCGCATCCCCCGGACTAGGATGGCCGATGCGCTGACGGGTCACGAGCTCATAAAACGTGATGCCTCGATCGCTCTCCGTGCGAGTACAGGAAGTGCTCCTAACATTGATCGGCCCCGAACGAGGTTTTAGACGAGCCACCTCCACCTCTAGCTCTGAGATCTGCTCCTTCAGAGAGTCATCTTTGACGTCGACCTCGAAGTGAGGAGGTATCGCTGAGCTCGGGATGCCGGAGCGACTCGCGATAAGGCGCCGAAGATGAGTGACTTCGATGCTCTTGTCTACCGTGGCTCTCTTCAGTGCGTCGACCTCGGCCGTCAGCTCATCATGTTCGGACATCAGTTTGGCTACTTCGGCCGTCAATCCGTCTCCTTCTGTCCGAAGCTCCGTCTCTATAGTTTGCAGGTGACGGATCTCAGAAAGCAGATCGTCCCTCTCCGCTGTTATTTTGGATAAGGTGTGGCGAATGCACTTGATCCAAAGCGCGTAGCTAAAGGCGGTCGACGAACCTTCGTCCTCTCCTAAGGGGGTCATCTCGGCGATCCTGCTCTCCAGATGCCGGATCTCGATGTCTCGCCGACCTAGGATGAGCTGAAGATGGTTCCGTTCGCTTTCGGCTCGGCGCAATCCCAGCTCGACTTCATAAAGCCGCTCTCGGCACCTTGCCAAGCACAACCTCGTTGCCCCTAAGCCAGCCTCGGCCCGAGCGTTGTCTTCCGAGCGAGTGGGCTCGACGTCCTGAGTTACCACCATAAGTTGAAAAGAAGTCGAGACAAACACAAAATTTTAAAACGCACTGCCGAGGTCCTACACTTCAAAAATTTTCAAACAAATTCTCAAGAATTGTTGGGAGAAGATAAAGACACAGAGTCGAACCCAAAAAGATATGTTTTTCATTCATTACAAAAAGCGGTGGCCAGTCCGCGATTAGGCGTTACAAAAAAAGAAAGAAAAGAAAAAGAACAGAAGTAAAATCAAGCGGAGTCAGGGCACGACCTCTTTCCCAGGGCGACGAGAATGGGGGGGGGGGGTCGACGCCTCTGAAGGGGTTATCACTGCCAGTGGGGTAACCACAGAGCTCGGGACCTCGCCGGCGACTTCGACTTCAATCTCGGCTTCGTCCTCCCCTTCTTCTTCTTCCCCCTCTGATTCGGGGTCGAAGCCCTCAACGAGGCCCGGGAACAGTCTCCATCCCGAGCAATCCACGTCAGGGTACGCCTTCGTCACCCGGGCGATGACTTCGGCATAAGCCTGGGCCATATTTTGGGCGAGGAAACCTTGCGCCTTCGCCAGGGTCGCGTCCTCTGCCCCCTTCACCGCCGTAGCCTTGGCCTCTTCAGCTTCGGCCAATTGTTTGGACGCCTCCTCCATCTGGCGAAGAAGGTCGCTCTCTAACTTCGCGACCTGCCCCTCGAGGTAGGCGACCCTCATCGACTTCGCCTCGAACTCGACTGTGAGCTTGTCGAGTTCGTTCCCCATCCGAGCCTTCTCCTTCCGAGCCTGGTCGGACTCCTGCTTCAGCTCCTTCTCCAGAGCCGCCAACCTCTCGGTGAGGTGTCCAAAATGGACAACGATCTGCGACAAGGAAAGAAGAATTAAAAGAGCTAGAAAAATTATAGCTAAAGAAATTCAACGACAAAAAAATCCAGCACTTACTGAGACTGCCGAACGAGCGATCTCAATGACGTCGTCGCCTTCTTGTCCGGCCTCCATGGCGACCCGGTCCTTCGGCGTGATAAGGTGCTTAATGGCCTGCATGCTCGCCAAGGAGTTGCGGAGGAATCCATCATGTTTCCGAACTTGCCAGTCCGGAATATGGATCCTTTTGTGCTCCTCGGTCAGGAGCTCCTCGGCCGCCACTGTCAGCGGCGACGTCGTCATCCCGAGGGCTGGGGCGATAGGGAAGTCACCAGCCCCGGTCGATGCCGAGGCGCCTGCATCGACAACGGCCGGACTCCGAAGGGTCCCCACCTCCTCGATCGTCTTCGTGACCCTCGGAGTCTTTGGGGTCAGTAACTTGGTGACCACCCTCTTGTGCTTCTTCGGCACCTTGCTGGCGAGGCCAGCCCTCAAGGCCAACACCGTCTGGTAGTCCATCGCCACTGCATTAAAAACGAAGTTAGTTAGCACAATACGAGTCATGAGAAGTAAAGTATAAAAAACAAAGCATAAAAGGAGCCGCGTACTGGGATCTACGCGGCAGAGCCCTCCCCTGAATAAGATATCCTCGGTCAGCTCCTTCCAATCGTACTTCGGCCGATCGAGAAGTGTTCGAACTTCCTTTTCTTCTTCAGGACGAAGCTTGGGCAGCGCCTTCGTCCTCTTCGGCACCCCTTCCACCCAACCGGAGGGGATCGGCCAGGCATCTGGACTCCGCACTATCAAGAACTTCTCACGCCAGTGCTTGATGGAGTCGGGGCATATGACGAGCCTGCCGCCATACCTCGGGGTCAAATAGTATCGGAACTCCGATCTGTTCCCTTGGTGTAGCCGATAGATTGTCCGAAGCACGTTCAGCCCCGGCTCGATCCCAGCAGCTTGGCAGTGAAGTACGAAGTCGTTTATGACTCTCCATGCGGTCGGCATAAGTTGGATGGGGCTGACCCCGAACCAACTCAGGACGACGATAGCGAATGGATGGAGAGGTAGCCGAGCCCCGGCGATAAAGGCGTCAACCGGCCAGCAACACATGGTCACTTGCAGCGGCGAGTTGGCCCTAACCCCGGGACCCGGCAGCATAAGCTCGTACTCCTCCGGGATCTGGAAACAATCCCGGATCACTCCCAAGTCCTCTTCGCGAAGGATTGACACCGTCTCGTCCGCCTCCGTCGTCTCCCTTGCCGCATTCTCCTCAAAACTCCTCCCCCTCCCGTGAACAATTTGCTCGGCTTGATCCTCCAGAAGCTCCCGAACTCTGTGAAGCCCGGTCAGTGGCCCCGGCAACCTGCCGAACTCCCCCATACGCTTCGGCTCCGCCACGATCAAATCTTTGCCGAACACCTTCTTGCCCTTATCTGTCCGACTCGGAGTATGGGCTTCGGCAACTTCAAGGGAGGGCTCGGACCAAGAGGTCGACTCGGAGACAGAGGCAAGAGACATATTTATACTTGGAAATAAGCTAAGTATAAATTACCTTAAGAGATTGGCTGTCGGAAACTTCACCGGAAAACAAACGACGATCACCGGAATCACTCGCTTAGCACAAATTACCACCTGAGTAAAAGAGAAGAGAAGTGAAAAATAAGAGGGGGGAGTGGGGATTTATAGAGCGAGGCACGCAAAACGAGGTTAATGGGCCCATACGGCCGGCCCATTCACGAAAAACGACAAAAGCGACCTCGATCGTCGCCTTGATTGGCACACCAAGCCATACATAGCATTAATTACAGTCCCATCTAACGGAGCCCAGGGGTCACAGCATTAAAATAAACGTCACATCCACCAGAACCGTCGCGTCTGTCAGAAGTTCAGGAGCCATCACATTTATTAGCTATCCCATCTGTCAGAAGTGCGGAAGCCACCAAACGCTGAGCCAGAAAATGACAAGTCAAGGACTTCGGCACCAGCCGCCGAGCGCTCTTGACACCAACCCCGTTACAGGAAAAAATTAGGGTTCGGCACCAGCTGCCGAGCGCTCTTGACACCGACCCTGTTACAGGGGAAAAGTTGGGGTTCGGCACCAGCTGCCGAGCGCTCTTGACACCGACCCTGTTACAGGGGAAAAGTTGGGGTTCGGCACCAGCTGCCGAGCACTCTTGACACCGACCCTGTTACAGGGAAAAAGTTGGGGTTCGGCACCAGCTGCCGAGCACTCTTGACACCGACACTGTTACAGGGGAAAAAGTTGGGGTTCGGCACCAGCTGCCGAGCGCTCTTGACACTGACCCCGTTACAGGAAAAAATTGGGGTTCGGCACCAGCTGCTGAGCGCTCTTGACACCGACCCTGTTACAGGGGAAAATTTGGGGTTCGGCACCAGCTGCCGAGCGCTCTTGATACCGACCCTGTTATAGGAGAAAAGTTGGGGTTCGACACCAGCTGCCGAGCGCTCCTTACACCGACCCCGTTATAGGGGAAAAGTTGGGGTTCGGCACCAGCTGCCGAGCGCTCTTGACACCGACCTCGTTATAGGGGAAAAATTTGGGGTTCGGCACCAGCTGCCGAGCGCTCTTGACACCGACCCCGTTATAGGGGGAAAATTGGGGTTCAGCACCAGCTGCCGAGCGCTCTTGACACCGACCCTATTACGTGGGAAAAAGCTACCTCAGACCCCGCTGAACTCCATCTCAGCACTCACAACTTAGCCGAGGTCCCTCTCTTCTTTGGAAGAAGGTGCCGAACCACCTACGGACCTCGGCCTCCTGGGCAGCGAGCGCTGGAAGGGGTCGGAAGTGTGATACAAGCATGTAGGCCACTCAACAAAGGAAAACGACCGAGCCATCCGCCAAGAGATAGCGAAAAAACAATTAAAAATTCGGGGAATTAAGGAGGAACTCCTGGAAAGCAATTGTAGGGTTGAGGGAGCATTTTCTAGTCCCCAAACAAGCAATTATTGCCAAGAACAATCTTCTAAGACCCCCGAACGACGAATTGACACTTCGCAAAGTTAAAAGGATGTTCCTACAAGAACACCACATGACCATGAGAGCTCAGGAGCAACGCAGAGTCCAATCCACTTGAAAAATCACCACACTACCTCCTTCAAGATTCAAAAACCTTCCATTTGGGCTCCGATACAACTCCACTAGCCATTAAAATAGTAGAACTACTCCTCAAAGGCTGATCAAGCTCAGTCTTCGGGAGTGGGGGGCTCGTGATATGGCTAAAAATGGGGTTTAATCGGAACCGTCCAAATCAGGCACGAATCTTGATGCCCAGGGGTAAAACGGTAATTTCACCTACCAATGGGTCTGAAGTGGGTACTGGTTCTCCTCCTCGAAAACTCGCTAACCCACAAACGGATCCACCTCAATCGGGTGCGGGTTTCAACCAGCAGAAAGCCCGATCCAGAGGGATAGAATTAGGGTTTCTGATTAAATCTTAATCAACGGTCCTGATTCATGCCTATCCTTCCACTGGGAATTAGGGATTACATTCCTAATCTGTTTATAAGGAGTATATTCCTTATTAGATCATGGAGATTACATTCCTAATCTGATCCCTAAGACGCCTATAAATACCCCCCATCCATCTCCATTAAGAGGTAATCAATCTTTCACCAGTTTCTACGCTCTTTCATAATCATCCCTGATTACTGACTTGAGTGTCGGAGGGTGCGTCGCCGGGAATAACCCCGGTGTCTCGCACTTTTTGCAGGTAAACGGCGGGAATCAACAGTCAAGATCGGCGGAACAGGTTCAGGTTTGCTATTCAGGTTTTCCAAGAATTCACAAATACTATCTGTTTACCCCCACACCAGATTTAGTGGTAACAGGAACAAATGAGGGTTTTAGGGCTCGCAATTCTATCTGAGCTTTGAGCCTTTCGTAAATAGAGAGGGATGATAGGGGCTCACGGTAATATCTGAGCTCCGAGCCTCTCTACCCTAGTAATGGGGCCAATGTTCGACGGGCGAGCTCCAACGGTCGGTAGACGAACCTCTCGCTAGTTGGAAGAGCGAGGGGACGTCGAGTGCCATTCGTGTTAGAGCTCGGTTTGTCGAGCATCAGGGGTCGGCGGGCGAGGCTTCGTTTGTGGGACAAAGGAGGGTTTTGGGGCTCGCAATTCCATATGAGCTTCGACCCTTCTGTGAAAATAGAAGAGGGTTTATTGGCTCGTGATACCATCCGAGCTCTGAGCTTGTTGAGCATCAGAGAAAGAGGGGAGTCTCAGAATGCCATCCGAGCGTCGACCCTTCTGTGAAAATAGAAGAGGAATTATTGTCTCGCGATACCATCCGAGCTCCGAGCCTCTTGAACAGCAGAGAAAGTGGTGTGGCTCGGAATGCCACCCGAGCGTCGACCCTTCTGTGGAATTGGAAGAGGAATTATTAGCTCGTGATACCATCCGAGCTCCGAGCCTCTTGAGCATCAGAGAAAGAGGGGCGGCTCAGATTGTCATCCGAGCGTCGATTCTTCTGTGAAAATAGAAGAGGAATTGTTGGCTCGCGATACCATCCGAGCTCCGAACCTTCATGAACAGCAGAGAATGGGGTGCGGCTCGGAATGCCATCTGAGCGTCGACCCTTCTGTGAAAATAGAAGAGGAATTATTGGCTCGCGATACCATCCGAGCTCCGAGCTTTTCTGACTTGTCGAAAAAATGTCTGTTGGTATGAGGAGAAGCCTGGGGGTAGTAGGGGTAATTTCGCGCCCAATGCTGGCATCAGGAGCGCAAGGATCAAAGTGTCTCAAGATCTTAGTGGCCGTTGGATCTTGATGATTGAGAATCAACGGCCAGATCTTAATTGCGAAAATCGAGGAGTCGCTTTCTCCTTATAAATCTCCTTCCCCCTCCCCACTTTTTCTTCTTCATTTCTTTACTCTTACTTTCCAGTTTTTACTAGAACAGGATTTTACTTGCCATCGGCAACCTTTTCCGATGAACTTACGCTCCACGCTTCAGGTTAGTATTTTTGTTTAGTAATGTCGTGCATTCAGTCCGGATCCGAGGCTAGCTCGTCGGGCCGTTCCGCGAAGGAAGCCGAGTAAGAGACGTCCTCGTCCCTTAGCAAGTACAAGGTTAAGGAGGAAGTCCTGTCCGACCCCGGGTCGGATAGTGGTGATGATGTTGTCTTCGTGGTTTCGCCATTGAGATCTCGGAGGCCAGTGAAGGAGCCTGTGGATGAGGCCGACGAGGAGGAGGGTGAAGGAGGAAGGGGAAGAGGAGGGTCTGGATACCGAGGGTGAGGACGAAGACGAGGAGGAAGATCAACATCCCGAGGGTCAGGCAGTTGATGATGAGGAGGACGAGGCAGTTGGTGAAGGGGAAGCCGCTCGAGGAGGGGCCGACAGAGCCACAGGGGGAAGGTCGGTCGGGGTCGGAGAGGACCTTCTGCCCCTTCCACCTTTGTCGACGCCGTCTCCCGAGAGGAAGGCTCATCCTCGACGGAAGAAGAGGGTGTTAAGTATTCCGGATAGCCCACCTCCCCATGATGAGTATGCACCTAGGACGAGGCTCGAGTTTCCCCCCGTCTCTTTCAAGAATCCGGGGTCAATACGGATGTACCCTGATGATATTAAGGACATTGAGCCCATCCCTCCTGTACCGGGCGAAGAGGGCCAAGTGAAGATTCGGATGGATAGCATCCAATGCGTTTTGAGGCCAGACTACCTCCATCTTCTGAGGGCCTCTTACTTCATTCCATGGGAGTTCGAAGTCGTCATTCCGAACCCCGGCATTTGGCCTACAACGCTTCTCGCACCGGGCTATTGCATGTTTCCCGAGGACGCCTTCCTCTCGGACCTCAGGCTGCCGCTGCATCCCTTCGTCAAGAGGGTTCTGAAGTGGGCGAAGCTATGCCCCATGCAGTATGGGCCAAACTCTTGGAAGCACTTGATCTGCTTCATTCTAAGGTGCCAAGAGAAGGGGGTGAAGCCAAGGTTGACGTACTTCCGAGCCATCCTGGGGATCAGCTCGCTCGGAGATCCGGAGGGAATTTTCTACTTCTCTCCCAGGCCGCACAAGAAGATCATGCATGGCCATCCGGACTCTATAAAGGGGTGGAAAGAGAAGTAATTCGTGGTTCGGAGTGAGAGTTCTTAGGGGATTCCGACAAGGTGGAATTTCTTCAAGCCGAACCACAAACCTTCGAAGCGAAGCGACTTGACAGCCAAGGAGTGGAAGAAGGTGGAGAAGATAGTGGGGGGGCACAGCATCGCGTGGCCCTGAGTGACCGAGCAACACCTTGCCCGGGCCGGACTGAGCCCTGCCGACCCTAGTATGTTTCTTTCCGAATATTTGCATCTTCCTGCCTTCGTGTTAACGTTAGCCTTTCTATTTTCTTTTTTCGCAGGGATGACTTCTCAGCAGGTCGACGACAGGAGGGCGTTGATAGCCGCCGCCGAGAGGGCGAGGGCGGAGCGGAGGAAGAAGACCGAGCAGGAGAGGCTGGCGGCCGAGAAGGAGAAGCTAGCGGCCCAGGCCGGGGGTCCGCCAAGGGACCGGCCTCGGCAGCCGAGGAGCCTTCTCTGGCGAAGAAGGCCAAGAAGCATCACTCCCACGCGTCGAGGGCAGCTCGGGACGTCGGGGGTAGCTCAGGCAAGACCGTTGAAGCCCCGAAAAAAGGCTTCCACCACCACGGCCTTCCGCCGCGGAGATGGTGAGTCAGCAGGGGCTGCAGCCCTTTGCTCCAGATTGGTCGATCATGCAAGGCGATACTCTACTCGATGGACCCGTGGCGATTGAGTTCGTCACAAAGGCTGCCACCGAGCGCGATCGGATGGCTCTGGCGGCACAGACTGCGGACCAGGCTTTCATGCGGTGGGCCTAGGCGAATATCTCGGTGAGTTAGCTCGGCCCCATCTTGCTTTTCTTGTTTTTGAACTTGGAATTTTTATGATCTTTTTCCCTTCGGTCAGGCGATGCTCCACGGCCAGCACTTCAAAAGTTCTTGGAGAAGGAGATCTACATTGAGAGGTGGAACGCGGAGAAGTACCTCCGCGAGCTGACCAAGGCCAAGGACGACCTGAAAGAGGCCCAGACCATGGCGGCCGTCTACGAGGCCCATATGGCCTCCCTCTGCGACCACCATAAGAAGTCCGTGGAGCGCCTCGAGGCGAGGATTGAGGAGGAGGCCGAGAAGGGGAGACAGGCCCTGAAGAGGATGGAAGCGGCCTCGGCGGACGCCCTGATGATAGCGCAGGACGAGGCGTGTGATCAGGCCAAGGCGCACTTCAAGCAAATCTACCCCGAGCAGAGCGTGGGTCACCTCTACTATGGCTGGTAGGCGGACCTTCCGCCGACCCCGTGTGGTGACGAGACTGGGGGCGTCCAGGCCGAAGCTGAGGTGCCACCCCCTCCTCAAGAATAGGCTAGTTTTTTTTTCTTCTTTTTGATGTAAATGCCTCTAGCGAACTGGCCACCGCGGCTTTTGTATCAAATTTTTTTTGAAAGGAATGAAATATGCTTTTTTGGGTCGAGGCCTCACGACTTGCGCAATTTTTAGTTCCCTTGTGATGATTATTCTCGTCTTTTGGTAGACGCACGGGACCTTGGACGTCGTCCCTGTTTCTATCGAGGTGCCGCTGGCTCGAGAGGGAGTGGAGGGCACGGAGGCAGCTTTGGCTCATCAGCAAAAATAGGCTCGGGACCGAGCTACCGCCGTCGACTATTTTCTGAACAGGTCTAGGGAGCTCGGTCTGGAGGTGGCTCGTCTGAGGAAAGCCATAGCCAACCGGGACTAGTGGGTGATCGAGACAGACTGGTCTATATTAGATGCCTCGAGCGGGCGGTCGGCTTCGGAGTCTTTTCTTCGTGAGGCCGTTGTTGAGAAAGAGCTGGAGATCCGTCGGCTGAAACTGATATTGGGCGCGGGTTTGATCGAAGAGGCCAGCAATTCGACCCCGGGGCGGTCCCCGACATTTTTATTAGACGAGGCCCAGCCTGGTGACGCGGAGAGCTCGATGGCGGGAGTATCTTCCCAGGCCGGCCCGGCCGAGCGAGTCGAAGGAAGTACCGAATTTGAATTTCAAGCCGAGTGCGAGTGAGTTGCAAGTTGTTCTTTGTATTTGTGCCAATTTTCATTGAGTTGTAAGCAATGAGTAATAATAAGAACATCTGATTTTTTGAGCTTTGATTGTCTCGGTTGCCGAAGAATGCTGTCGTGCTTGTTGCGAAGGGGTCGCCGCCGAGGTGACCTAGGGCAACGGGCGCACGCAGCGGCATATCGCTTTCCCATGAGCATTTATGGCGACGTTTCGCCTCCCCATGAGCATTTATGGCGACGTTTTGCCTTCCGCTATTTCGCATTCCCAGACGCAATAACTGTGCCCTTCAGGGGGCTATATAATCCCCACTCCCCCCAAGCTGGTTGTTTTAAGGAGTGAGTGGCAGATCTGTCGCTTGACGTGGGGGCCTGCCGAAGGTGGGCCTCTGAAAACAAATAATTTTCTGAGTTCACCGGATCGGAGGCACACCAATCACCCTCGGACTATTCGGGGTTCGGGCCTTGAGAGCCGTGAGACATCGGGTTGTTCGTTGGTGAGTGGTGGGCCAACCGACCGTGTCGAAGGCTCGGAGGAGCCGGGGCGGTGGCTCTCCTGCCGTCCTCGAACAATTCGGGGTTTCAGGTCCATAAGGGTCGGAAACCCCGAGTTGTTCGGGGGCGAGGAGAGGGTCAACAGATGGGCTCGATGTTCGGGGCGTCCCTCAGGGATGCAGAGAGCCGCGGGTCGGTGGCTCTCCTGCCGTCCTTGAACAATTTGGGGTTTTGGCCTGTGAAGGCTGTAAACCCCGTGTTGTTCGGGGGCGAGAGGAGGGTCGGCCAGCCGACTCTAGGCTCGGGACGTCTACCGAAGGTGGACGCTCTAAACCTTAATGAAAATTTTGCTGGAGCAGAAATGGTAGTAGGTTGTAGCTGAGCGTATTGGTCGAGCGGCTCTGAATAGAGCCGCGGCCTTGCTCTGTCTTGACGACGAGGTGCACCTCCTAGAAGATACGGTACGCCGTGCTCCCACACTTATTCTCGGGAAGGACGGTGCGGGCGTGGCAGGCGGTTGTCACCTCGTGCCTTGGTTGATGGGCGTAAAGAAGCCCAAACCGAGCGAGGGACGGGTGCCGAGCCCCCAGACCGGTGAGAGAGCTAGTAGCGGGCGTAGCAGAGGGTCGTCGCCGAGCGTTAAGGTCGAGGTGCTTTGAAGAAAGCCCCTGCCTTGTTCGAGGTCGACGCTGAGCTCCCGCACTTGTTCTTAGGAAAGAGGGTGTGGGCATGGCTGGCGATTGTCGCATCGTGCCTCGGTTGATGGGCTTGAAGAAGCCCAAACCGAGCGAGAGACGGGTGCCGAGCCCCCAGATCGGTGAGAAAGCCAGTAGCGGGCGTAGCAAAGGGTCATCGCCGAGCGTTAAGGTCAAGGTGCTTTGAAGAAAGCCCCTGCCTTGCTCGAGGTCGACGCCGAGCTCCCGCACTTGTTCTCAGGAAAGACGGTGCGGGCGTGGCTGGCAGTTGTCGCCTCGTGCATCGATTGATGTGCTTGAAGAAACCCAAACCGAGCGAGGGACGGGTTCTGAGCACCCATACAGGTGAGAAAGCCAGTAGCAGGCGTAGCAGAGGGTTGTCTCCGAGCGTTAAGGTCGAGGTGCTTTGAAGAAAGCCCCTGCCTTGCTCGTGGTCGACGCCGTGCTCCCGCACTTGTTCTCAGAAAAGAGATTCCAGCCGAGCCCCAAGCTTGTAAGAGAAGCTTTTCCGGCTCGAGATTCTATCCGAGCGCCGAGTCCCATGCTTGTAAGAGAAGCTTTTCTGGCTCGAGATTCCATCCGAGCGCTGAGCCCCAAGCTTGTAGGAGAAGCTTTTCTGGCTCGAGATTCCATTCGAGCGCCGAGCCCCAAGCTTGTAAGAGAAGCTTTTCTGGCTCGAGATTCCATCCGAGGGCCGAGCCCCAAGCTTGTAAGAGAAGCTTTTCTGGCTCGAGATTCCATCCGAGCGCCGGGTCTAAGACATGTTTTCTTGTTTGTAACAAAATACGAAGCTACAAGCTTGTTTTAAGAAAGCTGACTCATTTACAATATATTGGAATCTTACAAAAAAGAAAAAAAAAACAAGGCACGACGTGCCGATTACATTCTTGATGGTTTACATGGATGCTAGTCTCCTAGGAACTTGATGAGGTGTTCCGCATTCCAGGGCCTCTTGATTGGCTTGCCTTCTGCATTGGTCAGGCGGTACGTACCTGGTCGCACGACCTCCGATACCTTATAAGGGCCCTCCCAGTTGGGAGCCAATTTTCTCTTCTGGCCGGGATTGGATACCGCCAGCTTTCAGAGAACAAGGTCTCCGAGTTTGATGTCGGTGAGACGCACCTTCTTGTTATAGAACCTTTTAATCTTTGCTGGTAGATGCTCCTTCTAATGGCTGACTTCTCCCTGACCTCGTCTTTTAGGTCTGGATCGGCTCGCAACTGTGCAGAGTTACTCGCCTCGTCGAACGCCATGATCCGGGGCGAAGGGATCCCGATTTTCAGAGGAATGACGGCCTCCACGCCGTATGTCAGATTGAAAGGCGATTCTCCTGTCGGGATTCTCTTCGTCGTTCGGTGGGCCCAGAGAACACTTGGTAGCTCATCGACCCATAACCCTTTAGAAGAGTTATCGAGTTTTTTTTAGGTCGTCGAGAATTTGGCGGTTCGCGTTCTCTGCCAGCCCGTTGGACTGAGGGTGGCATACTAAGGAGAAGCGCTGCTGGATCCCGAGATCTTCGCAGAACTTGCAGAAATGCTTGCCCACAAATTGAGTCCCGTTATCCGTGATGAGCACTCGAGGGACCCCGAATCGACAGACAATGTGCTTCTAGAAGAACTGTTGGGTCTGTTGCTCGGTAATTGTTGCTAATGGCTCTGCCTCGATCCACTTGGTGAAGTAGTCGATTGTCACAATGAGAAACTTTCACTGGCCCGTTGCCTTCGGAAAGGGGCCCACCAGGTCCATCCCCCACATGGCAAAGGGGGTCGGACTGGCCATGGAACAGAGATTTGCTTGCGGGGCCCTGTTTACGGGGGAGAACCGCTGGCAGGGGCCGCACTTCTTTACGAGGGCGAGGGCATCTTGGAGCATAGTAGGCCAGTAGTAGCCGTGATTTAAGGCCTTCCGCGCAAGTGAGCGGCTTCCCATGTGGGATCTGCCGATCCCCTCGTGTAACTCCTTGAGAGCATATGTGGCTTCGTCGGGGGTGAGGCAGCGGAGATAGGGTCGGCCATCCGTTGTTGTATAGGACCTTTTGAAGAGGGTGGCATTGATTATCGCGAATCTTTCGGATCGGACCCTGACCCGCCTTGCTTCAGCACGGTCTTCGGGGAGCTCTCCCTTGACTAGAAATTTCCTGATGAGAGTGGCCAAGTCGTCGGAAGGGGCTCCGTCTTCAACACATAGGACCTCTGGGATGTCTGTGCTTGGCTTCAACAAGATTTCGATCAGGACGGTTCGGTCGAGGCCTTCGAAGGATGAGGAGGCCAACTTCAACAGGGCAGGGCGTTTTGCTCCCGGGGGATCCTCAAGATAGCTGATTCGTCGAAGGACGTTAACAGGCGTTAGACCACGGCGAGGTATCTAATCATTCGATCGTCGCGGGCCTCGTACTCCCCAGTGATCTGGTTGACCACGAGCTGGGAGTCACTAAAGGCTTTGATTTGTCTGGCGCCGGCCTGATGAGCTAGTGTGAGCCCGGCGATCATAGCCTCATACTCGATTTCGTCCTTCAGGGCACGGCAGTGATCCGTGTCGTGCCTGTTGTCCCGGTGGAAGCGGCAATAGAACCGCTGGTCCCTCTTCTTGCTGGTGTTGTTGGACGGCCGGGGCGGGTACTGCACAAGGTCCCTGTCCTCTATTGCCAACAGGATGGTGGTTACATTCTGTGTCAGAGGAGTGTACCTCTCGAAGCGTGGGACCGGCGGGACCTTCTGCAGGGCGCCCCCGTCTCTCAGAGCTTTCTTTGCGGGCTCGACCTCATCGGCCTTGCGCTTTCCCTTCCCGGGGGTTTCCATCGATTCCTCTGGGTTTAGGGCTTCCTCGGCCCGAATGTACTTCTCGACCCGATTGAGGAGGTCGGGAAAATCTATGGGGGGCTTTTTCGCCAGGGAGGCCTTCAGCTGACCATGCCGGACATTGTGCCGGAACGCGACTGAGGCGACGCCGGGGTTGAGGGAAGAGACCGACCTAGCCTCGGCAGTGAACCTTCAGACAAACACCCGGAGTGACTCCCCCTCCTTCTGCCAGAGGCCAAGTAGGGACGCACTCATTCTCTCGGCCTTCCGGCTGGTGACAAAGTGGGCAAGGAAGTTACCCTCCAGCTGATCAAAAGAGTAGATGGAGCCAGGGGTGAGCTTGGAAAACCATTCCCGAGCCGGACCCCAGAGTGTGGCGGGAAAGGCTCGACACAGGAGGGGATCCTATGCACTGTGAATCATCATGAGGGTTTTGAAGCCCTCCATGTGATCAGCAGGATCGCCCTCACCATCATATGTCTCGAATTGAGGGGTCAGAAATTCCGGGGTATCTCCGCCTGCAGGATAGGGGCGGAGAAAGGAGTTCGAACGGGTCGGTATCCCCGAGCCGCCCCTGGGTCGCCATTGCCGAAGTGGTCGAGGCGATCCTCCATCTCTTGGAGGCATTTCAGAATGTCGTCGTCGTACTCCGGTGGGATTATTGATGGGCGGGACACACTGGCCTCGGCGTCCGACTGAGAGTGGGATGGGCGGACGTTTTCGTTGACAGGGACGCCTCGAAGGGCTCCCATGATTTCCTTCCGGAACTCCTGGAACTCCTGGTGAGTGACCGGGGCTCGCCCGTCACAGTTTGGTTGAGCCGAACGTTGTCGTCCGACACGGCTGAGTGCCAGCCCCCGTCCTTGAGATGGAGGTTTGGGATGGTTCGGTGCCGAGTTGGAAGCGGCCCTTCCTTTGCTGATGCTAACCTGTCGATTTATGATTACTCCCCGCAGGTCGGGAAGGACCGGACGGGAGGCATTCGGCTGGGGTCCGCGGCTGACCATCTTATGGTTGGATGCATGAGCGTCGGTGGCTGCATCCGGCGGAGGCAGATCCTGCCGACGCGCGGAGATGACAGCCTTTGCGGCTTTGGGTGCCATGTAAGCTCGGGCTGTTGAGGTACCGTTGACGGCTGAGCTCGGGTCGGCGTCTGAAGCAGAGAGATTTCCCACAGACTGCGCCAACCTGATGCGGTTTGTTTTTGGGAGGCGTGTGGATGCACCAGGTGTGAGTTCTTACTCGATTTGTATTGGTGGAGGAAGCTCCTATGCAGACGACCTTCGGTTGGCTGAACGGTACGGAAGTATGTTCGAATAGGGTGGAGGTTGGATGCTCGACTCGGATCAGGAGGCTCGGATTCGAAGTCTCGTGTACCTGCAGACGGTCTAGGAACACCGGGGTTTGTGGCAGACCTTCCGACGATCTAGTCAGCTACTGAGAGAAAATAACATAAACTAGGGTGTGAGTAGGAAAAGATTGATTACCTTGATCAAGGGGTAGGGGTCTGGTATTTATAGGAGAAGCCAACCGGGTCTGGACCCGGTTGCCCGTGGGGCTGAAGCGGCGGAAAACCGGGCGGTATAGGGCTGACGTGGCAGGCGTCCGGGTGGTTTCCGGGCTGACGCGGAAGAGGCCCGGGTAGTTTTCCGATGCTGACGTGGCAGATCCGGCTGATCTGGAGATGCGCGTATCCTGAGGGGATCCTGTGGCCTAAGAAGGGCCACGTCATCTAACCCACATCAAATATATAGAGAGATATCTAGAGAAACCCTTTCGTTGTTGTAATACCCTGATTTTCCAATTAATGAAAAGTTATTTATTTTTGCACGTAGTGTGCACGTGTAATATTTTGGCTATTATTTTCATCATGATGAGTGTTACCGCTGATTTCGGTGTGGGGGTAAACAATAGAATTTGTGAGCTCGAGAAAAACCTGAACAGTTGACTCAAGCCTTCTTGCTCCTGCCGCAACCTGCAAGGAAGTGCGAAACACCGGGGTTGATTCCGGCGACGCACCCTCCGACGCTCTTGTCAGTAATCAGAAGAGATTAAGAAAGAGCTTAAAGTGGTGAAAAAGTGATTAACCTGGTCACAGTGGCAGAGGGGAGGTATTTATAGTCGCCAGGGGAGTGATTAGAGGCCTGGTTCCCTGTGTAACTGCTAGGAGAGAAATCCTCACAGTCTGTTAAGGAAACTAACCCCTTGATTCCCGGTGAGAGCAAATCAGGCCCGTTGACTTGGTCAAATCAGTGGCCCTGATTTGTCTCTTGCTGGTCTGGGCTCGACTCGGGTCGGGACCCGCGCCCAACCGGTGTGGACCCGCTCGTGGGCTATTGGGTCTCGTGCGAAGGAGATCCAGTAGCCGCTTTGGATCCATCCGTATGTGAAATTACCATTTTACCCCCAAGCTTCGAGATTCGTGTCCAATCTGAACGGTTCCGATTTAACCCCATTTTTAGCCATATCACGAGCCCCCCACTCCTAAAGACTGAGCGTGATCAGCCTTTGAGGAGTAGTTTAACTGTTTTAGTGGCTAGTGGAGTTGTATCGGAGTCCAAGTGGAGGATTTTGAATCTTGAAGGGGGTAGTGAGGTAATTTTTGATACTATGTGCTGTTCTCTAGCCATATCGAGTATTTGACGGCCTTTACCTATTTTTTCGGATTATTTATTTAATTTTGCGATGTGTTTACTAATCGTTCGGGGACCTTAACAGTGCATTCTAGGCAATAATTGTTCGTTCAGGGGCTCAAAAAGATATCCCCGAATTTTTAATTATTTTCTAGAATTTTTAGTTAATTTTTCCGAATTTTTAGCAATTTTTTGCAATTTTGAAATAAATAAATCGATTAAAATAGATAAAAAATGATTTTAAATACCGATTTATGACGTGGATCGATCTGGGCCGTTGATCATAGACGGGCGCGAATTTCTGAGAGATCCAGCGGTTGTAGTAGCTCGGTGTCTCTTTTCTCCGTTTGCGAGCTCGGAAAGGCACTTGCTCGGTCACCGACCGGAGACGTGGGGTCTCGGCCAGATTTTGCAATATGGCGCAATCTGAGCCGTCGGATGATGGTGCGCATCTCGAGACGGGCACATTTCCCAAGAAAACACTATCTTGTCGCCTAGTGTCCTCGGCAAGATCTGGGCCGTCTGATCGAGATCATGCGCGAATGTTGAGGAGAAAGTGAGTTTTCTCCGTTTGCGAGTTCGGAAAGGCACTTGCTCGGCATCCGACCGGAGACGTGGGGTCTCGGCCAGATTTCGCAATGTGGCGCAATCTGAGCCGACGGATGATGGCGCGCATCTCGAGACGGGCACATTTCCCAAGAAAACACTATCTTGTCGCCTAGTGTCCTCGGCAAGATCTGGGCCGTCTGATCGAGATCATGCGCGAATGTTGAGGAGAAAGTGAGTTTTCTCCGTTTGCGAGCTCGGAAAGGCACTTGCTCGGCATCCGACCGGAGACGTGGGGTCTCGGCCAGATTTCGCAATGTGGCGCAATCTGAGCCGTCGGATGATGGCGCGCATCTCGGGACGGGCACATTTCCCAAGAAAACACTATCTTGTCGCCTAGTGTCCTCGGCAAGATCTGGGTCGTCTGATCGAAATCATGCGCGAATGTTGAGGAGAAAGTGAGTTTTCTCCGTTTGCGAGCTCGGAAAGGCACTTGCTCGGCATCCGACCGGAGACGTGGGGTCTCGGCCAGATTTCGCAATGTGGCGCAATCTGAGCCGTCAGATGATGGCGCGCATCTCGAGACGGGCACATTTCCCAAGAAAATACTATCTTGTCGCCTAGTGTCCTCGGCAAGATCTGGGCCGTCTGATCGAGATCATGCGCGAATGTTGAGGAGAAAGTGAGTTTTCTCCGTTTGCGAGCTCGGAAAGGCACTTGCTCGGCATCCGACCGGAGACGTGGGGTCTCGGCCAGATTTCGCAATGTGGCGCAATCTGAGCCATCGGATGATGGCGCGCATCTCGAGGCGGGCACATTTCCCAAGAAAACACAATCTTGTCGCCTAGTGTCCTCGACAAGATCTCGACCGTCTGATCGAGATCATGCGCGAATGTTGAGGAGAAAGTGAGTTTTCTCCGTTTACGAGCTCGGAAAGGCACTTGCTCGGCATCCGACCGGAGGCATGAAAGGGCGTTCCGAGAGGTAGTGGAGGAATGGACCTCGGTATGGCCCAATTTCCCAGGATAATAATGGCGTTCCCGGATTCATGTGGCGTTTCGTTTTCCAATGGTCATTAATGTTGATCCCTTCAATTAATGTGCAGCATTCCAACTTCCGAGGGTCATAATGGCTGGTTCTTGGAGGGTAGGCTACAAGTACTCCATTCCCCTTGTTATTTCAGTCGCAGCAATGTTGAGTTTTAGACCTCGGTGGTGTCTGCCTCTGGCGGACGCCAGTCTTGTGAAGTCTTAACCTTGATAGGTTCGGAGGGGTGGTCACTCTACTGCCTTCTTCTTCTCCCGTTCCTGACGGCCCCCATTGTGGGTGTCGGGGTCGGGGGAGAACGAGGCAAGAGTAGTGACGACTATGATCCGAACCCGAGGTATAAGTCGCTCCGGGATGATGGGTGGTCGTTCTTCCACCAAGGTCTTCTGCCGACTCCGGCTGTCCCGAGGTGGGTGGCGGGGTCGGAGGAGATCATGGTGGAAGAGGTGACCAAATTCGGACCCGGGGGCCAAGTTGCTTCGGAAGGACGAGCGGTCGTTCTTCCGCCATGATCTTCTCCGGACTCTGACTGCCCCGACGTGGGTATCAGCGTCGGGGGAGATTATGGCTCGGACTTCCGGACCATCGGTGAGATTAAGGGGGAAGAAATAAAGGGCGTTCCGAGCTTGTTGTTTGCAACTGTGAAGGTTCTGTTGCCAGAGTCCTCTACCAGGCCGAACCTTCACAGTTACAATCAACTAGCTCGGAATGGTGCGCTTCTCCCGATCTCTGAGTGTTGATCTGCTTTCGACCGGGCCCCGTGGGTCGGCGGGAAGCCGACCGAGACATGGGGCCTGGGGGGCACGCCGAAGGCGGTGCCTTAAAACTTTGAATTAAAATTTTTTCTGGTTTCTTCAGACAGAGGTGGGGTATGGAGGAAGTGTAGGGCATCCGAGCAACTTAATGTAATTTGTACCGTTGGATGGCGTTGTTCATCTCGAGACGGGCGCATCTCTCGAGAAAACACTATCTTGTCGTCTAGTGTTATCGGCGAGATCTGGACCGTCTGATTGAGATTTTACGCGAAGTCTGAGGGGAAAGGGAGTTTTCCCCGTTTGCCAGCTCGGATAGGTACTTGCTCGGATGCTGACAGGTCTCTTTGCTGGCGTGGTCGGATGGCGCATGGTTCGGATCCTGGTCCTGATATGCCGAGCTAGTTGTCTCGGCGAAGAAGGCAGTCGTGTTGGGCCTTCACGACGTTTCGAGAGCGGCCCAAGAGTCGCACTCTTTCGTTTGGAAGTCCAAGGGACGTTCTCTTTTACTATAAATCTTCACCCCCCCCTCAGACCAAGTCTCATTTTTTACTTTTACTCTCTCTCTTCAGTTTATACTTTTCGCCTTCGAAGTTTTTAGCTCCTTGGTGGTGGTGCTAGCTGACGCGGCAAGGCGTTTTTTGCTTCCGGCGAACTTTCCGACCGTACCTATCACTTCAAGGTCAGTCTCTTTCCCTTCTCTCTTAGAAAAATGGTTAAGGTTACGCTCTCGGATGAGACCCCCGCCTCGGAGCAAGCAATAGGCCGAGGGGGCGAAGGGAAGGAGGTAGTGGAGCTGAGCGATCAGAACGTCGTTCGTCCGGACAGAGAGGGCGAAGTGGTCGAGCTGCCTAAGGAGGTTGGGGCGGTGTCCCGGGAGGGTAAGGCCGTGGTCACAATCGTGGAAACACCGAAGACGGCGGGGGCATTCGGTCGGCAACCCATTGCTCTGTCAAGCGTGGGGGGCGTACGGGACTACGCCGAGGACACCTTGGAGAGAGTGACCCAAGGTACGGCTAAGTTGGTGGAAGAGAACGAGCCGAGGGAGCTGTCCGAGGTGGACCATACCATCTCGTCTCTCACCGAGGGTGACCTTCACCTGATCCGAGAGGGCTTCCGGATCCCTGCCGACTATGGACTGCTCCTCCCCGGGCCGGGTTTCCGAGCCAACACAAAGTCCTCGTCGGACGTGTGCGTCTTTCCGGTCGACTCCCTTATTGCCGGACTCCGCTTTCCCCTCCACTCGTTCGTGGTTGATGTCCTGACATGGTATGGTTTGAGTCCTGCCCAGCTGATGCCGAACACATGGAGGCACGTCATGGCATTCATCCTCCGATGCCAAGAGGTCGGCGCCAAGCCGAGTATGTTCCTCTTTCGGAGTCTCTACCGACCCTGTCAGCCAAGGCGAGACGAACAGAGGTTCTATCTTTCGCCCCGGACGGGCGTGAAGTTGATCGAGAATCCGGACTCGATCAAACATTGGAAGGAGAAGTACTTCCTCATCCGAGCCCCGGTGCCGTGGGTGATACCGACGGTTTGGGCAAAGGATGGTCTGCCAAAGCGGACCAAGAAGGAGGCGGCGCTGAGTGATGAGGAGGCGGAGGTCCAGAAGAAGCTCCTCGTCCTGCCAGTGCTAAGCTGGAAAGAAATTACCGAGGGGGATCTGTTCCAAGGGGGTCTCAGTCCGATCGACCCTAGTATGCTTCTGGTATTTATACTCTTTGCTTAAGGTTCATGAAAATTCTTCTAAGTTTTTTCATTCGGCTTGTGCAGAGACGATGAAGCTGGATTACAAAGCACTGGTGGCAAAGGGCCGGTCGGAGCAGGAGGCGAAGAAGAAGAGGCCTTCGGCGGGGCCTCAGGACAGCCGAGCCTCGAAGAAGCCTTCGGTCGTGAAGGCTGCCGACCAGCTGAAGGTCATGGTCCTCGAGCAGGGGGAGGTCATGGTCCTTGACCCTCCTGCCTCGGGTGCGCCGACACCGACCCCAAAGGGGAACGCTCCCGGTTCGTCGAGCGGTGCGTTCGGCGTGAAGGAGGCGTTGTCCCTCCAAGTTCCGCCTCTCACTGCCGAGGCGGAGGAGATCTTGACCGAGCGTCATAAGCAGATCTTCGTCCCTGACTGGCAGGTGATGAACGTCGACGGCTTCTTGGGCGACGGCAACATCTGCATGGAGGCGGTGAGGCACCTGCCGACCCCAAAGGATCGAGCGACCCTGAAGGCCGGGCTAGCAGGGGACGCCGTGATGCAGATTGCTCGGAATACTATGTCGGTAAGTAGGCCGAGCTCTCCCTCATCAAAATTTCTTTCTTAGAAATTTTCTAAGTCTTTGGGTTCGAATTTTAATGTGTCGTTCCTTTTCAGACTCTCTGCCACTTCAATTTCCTGCTCGAGGAGTTTGCGAACAAGGAGCAGGAGAACGAGCGGGAGAGGGCGGAGTGCATCAAGGCCACGTAGCTGCTTGATGCCGAGCAGCTCCTCTCGGCGAAGAGGGGTGCTGAAGTGAAGGGGCTGGAGCAGCAGCTGGCCGACGCCATTCAGCTGTCGAAGGACGCGGCGGCCAAACTTGAGGCCTCGGAGAAGGAGGCTGCCGAGCTGAAGGAGGCGTTGGCCAACGCTCGGTCGGAGGCGGAGAAGGCTCGGAAGAGGGCCGAGAAGATCATGACCAAACACCAGAAGAAGGTGAAGAAGGTGAAGAAGGCCGTGCAGGAGGAGGCCGCGCAGCACATGCTCCAGAACATGGAGGATGCCTACGGTCGAGCCTTGCTCCACGTAGCCGCCAAGAACCCTGGCTTCGACACGTCCTCCTACCATTTTTACGACCCCGTGGAAGGGGAGGAGGAGGTTCCCGAGGGGCTGCTCGACCCTGAGGGAGAAACGGAGGGTGTCGAAGGCCCAGGGGAGACCGAGGCCGAGGAGGAGGAGGTGGACGACTCCGAGGAGGAGAGCGGGAGCGAAGGCAAAGGCGAGGGCGACGGCGAGGGCAAGACCGGGGGGTCGACGGATCCGAGCAGCAAAAAGGTCGACCCCTGACTCGGTTGTCTATTTTTTTTTGTTTTGTCTCTTTTTTCAGCTCGAGGCGGCCGACCCATATGCTGATCTCCACGGCTCGGATGATGACTCTGAATTCGAGGCCACTTCCGGGACGGCGGCTCTGAGTCCTAGGAGCGTCGAGCTGAAGTTACGCTGAGCTGAGAGTGAGCGGGTCCACCTTTTGTCCATCCTCGACCTACGGGAGACCGAGATCCAACGCCTGGAGAATAGGATCGCCGAGTTGACCCCTGCAAAAGGGGACGAAGATTCGCAAACCGCTTTCAGCAACGCTCTTCGGGTCAAATGTATTCGGCATAACCAGTCGAAGATTATAGCCGAGCAGGACGATTTGCTCTCGGAGATTCGACACTTGCATACTGTGGTAGCGAGGCTCCGAAAGGATGTAGGGGGGCTATCAGCCGAGGAGGATGCACATGCGACCGAACAGTCTAGTGTAGTGGGTCGGAGTCGTGTATTTTGTTTGCAAACACTTTGTAACCATGGAAAAGATGTGTTTTGTATTATGGCCTGGTTGTTTAATAAATTATCTTTTATTGCTCTGCACTTTTGTCTTGCTTATAACTATGTTGGTCGCGCCGAAATTCTCGAACCGAGCGTGTTAGTTCCGTCGGCGAGAGTGTTGAACCGAACGGGTACCTATGAGTACAGTATTTCGTCGCTTAGCGACTCTGACAAGGTACGGCACGAATCCCTAGGCGGCCCAGTCCTCAAGAAAACGCTATCTTGTCGTTTAGCGCAGGTGGCAAGATCTGAGCCGTTGAACGCAGGCACGAATCTCGAGGCGGCTCAGTTCCCAAGAAAACGCTATCTTGTCGTTTAGCGCCGGTGGCAAGATCTGGGCTGTCTGATCGAGATCATGCGCGAAAGTTGAGGAGAAAGTGTGTTTTCTCCGTTTGCGAGCTCGGGAAGGCACTTGCTCGGTAGCCGACCGAAGGCGTAGGGCTTCGTGCTTTGGCTGTTGGGCAAGATTGCTCGGATTATGTGGCCGAACGTAGCTTCGGTATCCCTCCACTGGCGAAGCGGAGTGGGGGTCCACTCCCAGTCTGCCGCGAAGCAAGCTTGGGGGAACTGGGAGCCAAGTGTTGGACCCCGGGACCATCGTTGTAGTCCAACAGTTGTGGGAGCAATTCCGAACGGCGAACTACCCCTGGCTCGCCCGGAAGCGAGCCGAGGAGGTAAAGTCGAGCCGAGTGTTGGACTCTAAACCATCGGTGAAGTTCAACGGTTGTGGGAGCAATTCCGAACGGCGATCTACCCCTGGCTCGCTCGGAGGCGAGCCGAGGAGGTAAAGTCGAGCCGAGTGTTGGACTCCGAACCATCGGTGAAGTTCAACAGTTGTGGGAGCAATTCCGAACGGCGATCTACCCCTGGCTCGCTCGGAGGCGAGCCGAGGAGGTAAAGTCGAGCCGAGTGTTGGACTCCGAACCATCGGTGAAGTTTAACGGTTGTGGGAGCAATTCCGAACAGCGATCTACCCCTGGCTCGCCCAGAGGCGAGCCGAGAAGGTAAAGTCGAGCCGAGTGTTGGACTCCGAACCATCGGTGAAGTTCAACGGTTGTGGGAGCAATTCCGAACAGCGATCTACCCCTGGCTCGCTCGGAGGCGAGCCGAGGAGGTAAAGTCGAGCCGAGTGTTGGACTCCGAACCATCGGTGAAGTTCAACGGTTGTGGGAGCAATTCCGAACGGCGATCTACCCCTGGCTCGCTCGGAGGCAAGCCGAGGAGGTGAGGTCGAGCCGAACGTGGACTCCGAACCATTGGTTGAAATCAAAATTTAAAAAGCAGATGATAAGAGGAGGGAGAAGCATGCGAATTCACAAATACGAAAGAGCTTTCTTTATTGATAATCGACGGCGAACCGTTTTACATAGTACAATTTATGAAAATAGGTTACAAGTCGGAGGACTAAAGTGGCTCGATATCCTATGATACTTAGAGTGGTGCCGGAGCGCTTTCTTGGTATTTTAGGAGGTGGTCGGCATTCCAGGTCCTCGGAAGCTCTCTGCCCTCTAGGTCTTCAAGACGATATGTTCCGGGCCGAACTACCTTTGTGATCCTGTACGGCCCTTCCCAGTTCGGAGCCAGCTTGCTCTTCTGACTGGGGAAGGATATGGCTAGCTTTCTCAAGACCAAATCTCCTTGCTTAAGGTTGGCGGGTCGGACCTTTTTGTTGTACGCTAGTTCAACCCTTCTTCGGTAATTCTGCTGCCGAATCGATGCCCTTTCCCTCAGTTCATCTATCAGGTCTAAGTCTGCTCTGAGGTCCCTGGCATTCCGTGCTTCGCCATAAGCTGTGAGCCGATGGGAAGGTATTCCGACCTCGAGAGGTATCACGGCCTCGGACCCATAGGTGAGGTTGAAAGGGGACTCGCCTGTGGGGGTCCGCTTGCTCGTGCGGTAGTTCCATAGGACGTTGGGGAGTTGGTCGACCCATAAGCCCTTGGGACTTTTGTCTAGCCTTTTCTTGATGCCTGCGAGGATCTGCCGATTAGCATTTTCTGCCTGTCCGTTCGACTGAGGGTGGGAAACGGACGAGAAGCGCTGCTGGATGGCAAGGTCGTCGCACAGAGCTCGGAATGCTGCGCCGGTGAATTGAGTCCCATTGTCCGTTACGAGGACATGGGGGACGCCGAACCTACAGATGATGCTATTCCAGAAGAACTGTACCACCTTGTTCTCGGTTATAGTGGCGAGGGGCTCGGCCTCGACCCACTTCGAGAAGTAGTCGATGGCTACGACCAAGAACCTGAACTAACCCGGAGCCGGAGGGAAAGGCCCTAGTAAATCCATCCCCCACATTGCAAAGGGGATGGGACTTGATAGGGAGGCGAGGTTGGCCTGAGGGAGGCGTCGGATGCTGGAGTGTCTCTGACAAGAGCTGCATTGCCGAACGTGTCGCTCGGCGTCTTGAAGGAGGGTCGGCCAGAAGTACCCATAATTCAAAGCTTTTCGGGCCAAGGACCTAAATCCTGAGTGTGCCCCTCCGATGCCTTCGTGGAGCTCTTGTAGGACGTATTCGGCCTGATCCGGAGAGAGGCACCTTAGGTACGGTCGGCCTTCTATTTGAGAGAAAGAGCGTTTGTATAGGATGCCCTCGATCAAGACATACCGCTCGGCCCGGGTTCTAACTCGGCGAGCCTCTTTGGGGTCTTCGGGTAGGAGCCCGTCCCTTAAGAACTCCACTAAAGGCTTCATCCAATTATCTTGTAACATGACTGGCAACGATTCCGCCAAGCCAGGTGTCTCATCTTCGATGCTCGGCTTAGAGAGGACTTCGATCAGTACGGTCTGTTCGAGACCTTGCAGGGAGGACGAGGCCAATTTGGAGAGGGCATCGGCCTGTGAGTTCTCTTCACGGGGGACCCGCTGGATGAGCGCCTCCTCGAACCGGCCCATGAGGGTCCGAACCTTTGCAAGGTACTTCGCCATCCGCTCGTCTCGGGCCTCGTACTCGCCCAAGACCTGGTTTACGACGAGCTGGGAATCGCTGTGGATTCGGAGGCGCTGCGCCCCAGCACTTCGTGCAAGTCCGAGGCCAGCAATGAGTGCTTCGTACTCTGCCTCATTGTTTGAGGCCTTGAAGTGCATGCGGATCGCGTACTGGAGGACGAAGTCGTCAGGGCCGTTTAGAATGATGTCGGCGCCGCTTCCTTCATTACAGGAGGATCCATCCACGAAGACTGTCTAAATGGGGGGCCCATTCGGGATGTGGCCGACCTCAGGGATAGTGGACTCTACGATGAAGTCGGCGAGTGCCTGTGCCTTAATTGCTGTCCGAGGCTGGTAAGAGATGTCATGCTGGCTTAGCTCTATGGACCACTTCATCAGCCGGCCCGAGGTCTCAGGCTTGTAGAGGATCTGCTTTAGGGGTTGGTCGGTGAGGACGACGATCGAGTGGGACTGAAAGTATGGCCGAAGCTTCCTCGCCGCTGTGACTAGGGTGTAGGCCATCTTCTCTATCTTTGGATAGCGGAGCTCGGCGTCCCGAAGCACCTTGCTCACGTAGTAGATGGGCCTTTGGGACCGGTCCTCCTCTCTTACCAGGACAGCACTTAGGGTCTGCTCGGAAGCAGCCAAGTAGACGAAGAGAGTCTCGCCCGGGACCGGTTTGCTGAGCAGAGGGGGGTTCACCAAGTAGGCCTTCAGTTGGTCGAAT
Source organism: Hemerocallis citrina (assembly GCA_017893485.1). Classification (NCBI taxonomy): domain Eukaryota; kingdom Viridiplantae; phylum Streptophyta; class Magnoliopsida; order Asparagales; family Asphodelaceae; genus Hemerocallis; species Hemerocallis citrina. The sequence goes on from CM030366.1 coordinate 210,253,090, forward strand.
GATTCCTGTTGTGGTTGGCCCCATTCAAAACCCTTAGCCCCCCTGACTGCTTTGAAGAAGGGGAGGCACTTTTCCACCGACTTCGAGAGAAACCGACCGATAGCGGCGAGCCGACCAGTAAGCTTCTGCACCTCCTTGATGTTCCGAGGCGGGGCCATGTCTAATATGGCCTTAATCTTCTCGGGATTAGCTTCGATTCCTCGTTGGCTTACCATGAAGCCGAGGAATTTTCCCGAGGAGACCCCGAACGCGCACTTGTTCGGGTTCAGTCGCATGCTGTGCCTTCTCAACACGCCGAAGGCCTCCTGGAGGTCGGCCACGTGATCAGTGCCTCGGACGCTTTTGACGAGCATGTTGTCAACGTAGACCTCCATATTCCGACCTATCTGGTTCTGGAAGACCTTATTGACGAAGTGCTGATAGGTGGCGCCCGCGTTCTTCAACCCGAACGGCATGACCCGATAGCAGTAGAGGCCCTGGTCGGTGATGAAGGAGGTCTTCGGAATGTCCGGAGGGAACATTCGGATTTGATTATAGCCTGAGAAGGCATCCATGAAGCTGAGGAGCTCATGGCCCGAGGTGGCGTCAATGAGGGTGTCGATGTTTGGAAGAGGGAATGGGTCCTTCGGACACGCCTTATTCAGGTTGGTGAAGTCAATGCATATTCTCCAGGAGCCGTTCGACTTCTTGACCATTTCAACATTGGAGAGCCACTCAGGATAATTTACCTCCTGTATGAACTTGGCCTTCAGCAGTTTATCCACCTCCTCCTTGATGGCCTGTTGTCGCTCGGGAGCGAACTTTCGCCTCTTCTGCTGAACCGGTTTGCACCCCGGTTCGACACTTAGGCGATGGACGAGCAGCTCCTCGAAAATGCCGGGCATGTCCGCGGCCGACCATGCAAACAAGTCACGGTTATCCCAGATGCATTTAATCAGGTCCGAGCACAGTGCGGTCGGCAAGGATTTGCTGATGAGGAACTTCCGGCTCGGGTCCTCGTCCGAGAAGAGCACTTCTTCTAACTCGTCCGCCGGCTCGGACGTTGGCCGAGCTTTCGGCTCGGGGATTTCTAGTGTCTTGAGCGAGAGCACTGGTCCCCCGGTGGAAGTCATGTAGCACTTCCGGGCTGTTTCTTGGCTTTCCCTGACTTCCCCTACTCCCGACCGAGTGGGGAACTTCATTTTCAAATGGTACGCCGAGGGGACAGCTTCCAAGGCGGCTAGGCCGGGTCGGCCTAGAATGACATTATAAGCTGCCGGGACGTCGACGACCATGAAGTCCATCGGCTCGGTCCGGGTAGTAGGGGCGCTTCCCGCGGTTACGTCCAGGGTTATCACTCCCTCGACAGTTACCGGGACCCCCGTGAACCCGTGGAGTGTGTATCCGGCCGGCTTGAGACGGTCCCGGGACAGCTGCAGGCCTCGGAAGGCCGAGAGGAAGAGAATATTGACCGAACTTCCATTGTCTACTAAGATCCTCTGCACCTTGAAGTTGGCCATGCGGAGGTCGATGACAAGGGCGTCACAGTGTGGGGTTCGGACCCCTTCGAGGTCTGCGTCGGAGAAAGACACAGGGACGCCCAGACCTTTGGGAGGAGGGGTGCTGTGAACCGAGTTGACCTCTCGGACGAAGGCCTTCCGAGAGGAATTAGAGGAGCCTCCCATGGGGCCTCCGTGGATCAGGTGCAGAATCCGCTCTTCCTCGAACTCGGGTGTCTCCTCGCGTCGCTCGGATCGCTTGTCAGCCCCTCGAGGCGGAGGTGAGTTACGATCCGCCCGATCGTTAGCCTTCACGAATTTGGCTAACTGCCCCCTCCAGATGAGGGCTTCTATCTCATCTCTCAAAGCCCGGCAGTCGTTCGTGTCGTGGCCGTGGTCCCGATGGTAACGACACCATTTATCTTTGTTCCTCCTCTTTGCCAGGGTGTGCATCCTCGGAGCTGGAGGGATGACTCCCTCCTTCTCCACTTCCATTAGGATGGTGGAGACGTTAGTGGTGAGGGGAGTGAACTTCTCGAACCTGGGGGGAGGATGGCGCTGACCGCCGTTGTCCTTCTGCGCTTTCTTGGACCCCTCTTCCCCCGTCGCCTTCCTCTTCGACCCTGAGGAGGACCCCCCGAAGCTCGGAAGGGCTTCAGCCTCCTCTGCTCGGATATACTTCTCGCACCTCAGGAGGAGGTCGGCGAAGTTATGCGGGGGCTTCTTGGCTAGGGACGATCGGAGGTTGGCGTTGAGGACGTTCGACTGGAACGCCACGGTCGCCACTGACTGGTCTAAGGAGGCGATAGACCTGACCTCTACGGTGAATCTCTTCACGTAGTCCCGCAGCTTCTCTTCCCTTTCCTGCCGCAGGTTCAGTAGGGAGAGGCTTGTCTTCTCGGCTCGCCTGCTACTCACGAAGTGAGTTACGCCAATCTGTTACCGCTGATTTCAGTGTGGGGGTAAACAGATAGAATTTGTGAGCTCGAGAAAAACCTGAACAGTTGACTCAAGCCTTCTTGCTCCTGCCGCAACCTGCAAGGAAGTGCGAAACACCGGGGTTGATTCCGGCGACGCACCCTCCGACGCTCTTGTCAGTAATCAGAAGAGATTAAGAAAGAGCTTAAAGTGGTGAAAAAGTGATTAACCTGGTCACAGTGGCAGAAGGGAGGTATTTATAGTCGCCAGGGGAGTGATTAGAGGCCTGGTTTCCTGTGTAACTGCTAGGAGAGAAATCCTCACAGTCTGTTAAGGAAACTAACCCCTTGATTCCCGGTGAGAGCAAATCAGGCCCGTTGACTTGGTCAAATCAATGGCCCTGATTTGTCTCTTGCTGGTCTGGGCTCGACTCGGGTCGGGACCCACGCCCAACCGGTGTGGACCCGCTCGTGGGCTATTGGGTCTCGTGCGAAGGAGGTCCAGTAGCCGCTTTGGATCCATCCGTATGTGAAATTACCATTTTACCCCCAAGCTTCGAGATTCGTGTCCAATCTGAACAGTTCCGATTTAACCCCATTTTTAGCCATATCAATGAGTAAGAATATTGTTTTCTATAAAGCCTTTTTCCTAAAGCCCAAAAGTTAGTTTACCTATTTTTCTTTTAAAATAATTATCTTGGCCCAATCAATTTAAGCCCAGAAATTAATTCCATATTTTTTTTACAACTTGTAATGTATAACACTTTTAAAGGTTTTTATTTGTGTACAAGTTGGGGTTACTAATGCATGCACGTGCAATTCACACACGTGCAAGAGCACACTCTTTCTTGGCCGGTTAAGGTTAGGAGTGGTTTTGTAATCATGGGTGGTTATCTAGAGTGTGGGTAGTTATTACAACTCCCTAGTGCATCCTAGCCCTTGATCCTATAACTATCTACTGAATCCTAGCCCTCCATCTCACCCAAATTGGTGTATAAATACCCCTCTCATTCATTTGTTTCTTTTACACTAAGATCATATTGTAAGAGAGATATATTGTGAGAGAGTTGTGGGTGTGACTGTTCTGTGGAAGCCGGATATCACTTCTGAAGGTTTCGGTGTGGAGCAAGGAGCAAGGAGCAAGGGGTCGTGCTTTGCATTAAGGAGCTTTTTCTGGATTCGGTTATTTCGTCAATAAGGTGGGTGTTTCTCAGGACTTCTAATGTAGAAATTATGTTATGGCAATAATGATTGTTACCATGCTTGTGAAAAGTAAGTTTGACTATATTAGATTACTCTGTGTATGCTTATGATGAAAGTCGTGAAGGACTAATAATGAAGTAATGACACTATAAATAAGACTGAAATAGGTCTGTACAGTCGACTGCCACTTGGACAAGTCGACTGGTACGAGGCGTATATTTTCTCATGATTTGTCAGAAAGTTTCGTGATGTACATATGTACGAACAAAAATGATATAAGGAATGCTAAATTCGTATCCTCCATGTTGTACATGAATGAGGAGACATGAACGTATGAAAAGGAACTAGTGATAATTAGTAAAACTGAGAATAACCTGTACAGTCGACTGCTAATATGAACAGCCGACCGATAGATTTTAACTATGAATATCCCAGAAATTCCATGAAATGAGATATTTCCATTGCATTGTTCTAGTGTGCTAAATTGAGAATCAGTATTCATTTCTGCATGTAAATGATGAGTAAATGAAAATGCATGCTTAATATTTCCTTGAGGAAAGAAAAACATTAGTTATGTGAAATTATATGTTGTGGTGTCAGTGAACAGCTAAGATTATTACATGTTTATGTAGTATGAATATATTGTAATGTGACACAATGATGCATGTACATGGAAGAACAGATGGAAAGATAATTCCTAATTTGAAATGTGAACCTGTTCAGCCGACTCAATACAAGTAGCAAGTCGACTGGGCTGAGAATGAAAATGTACAGTTAAAACCCAGGACAGACGACTGATTTAATGACAGTCGACTGTCACGTGAATGATATTTTGAACTTAGAAAGTTGCGGAGCAGCCGACTGGCCATGTGCAGCAGTCGACTCTCCCGAGTGGTTATGAAGAACTTGAATTGACTGGACAAGTCGACTGGACTTCTCCAAGTCGACTGTCCAGAGTATTTTGATATGTTAGAGAACCTTATTCTGTTTATGTTGAAGATTGTGAACCTTATGGTTGATGTTGGTAAACTCTATTTGTTGCTGCATGAATTTACATGAAATGAATCATAGTTTTGAATTGAGAATTTACATGAAATGAATCGTAGGATTGAATTGAGAATTACATGAATATGAAAGCTAAGATCATGATAAAGAAAGTCTGTGAGACTATTAATTGAATTATGAGTTGAAAATGCTCAAATTGGAAATTATGAATTGGAAATTGAAACCAAAGAGTTGCTAAGTCTCCCCCGGCATTGGAAATGAAATGAAATGAAATGAAATGAGAATTGAAAGACCAAGGTTGGTCATGTGTGAATGAAATGAATAAGTCCGGTTTAGTGGAGAGACTAACTCTAGAGCTTTGATTTTTATTCATGATTCTAATAATTAGTACATAGTGGAGATGTGATGAAAGTGAGAGAAAAACACGGGTATGAGAACTAGGGTTTACGGTGCAGGTGTGTGAGCCACAGAATGCATGCTTGATGAGTCAAGACATGGCGTGGGCACAACTCAGAATGATCGGACTCTAGCCACGCTTGTGGGATGTTTGGTGACTGCAAGAGGATCGTGTGCCATGAAGGAGGCTGAATTATCGCAGAATGCATGCTTGATGAGTCAAGACATGGCGCGGGATTCCCCTCAAGGTTTTCTGTACACGAGCTTGTACTCATAGATCATCTAGGATACTTACCGTAGTTACAGTAGTAGATTAAGTCATGGCGAGGGATTGAACCCTACAAAGATGAAGGACGAATAAGAGGCTTGCCCTCGGACTTATGTAGTATGGGATGCATAGAATATGAACAAGTGCGCATTAGTGTCATGTAAATTAAGTAATTGCATTAAGGATTAAGTGCACAATCACGACACGACATCATTAAGATTTTCCCCTTTACTTTATTTTGATTGTGAACAAGTTTGTGATCTGTTAAGAAATGAGAATCATTATACTGTTCCTGGCATAGAGAGGATGGCCATGTATAATTATCGTCGGTTGAATAAACTGACGTACCCACAGTCTTATATGCAGGTAAATGACATGTTAAAGATTAAAGAGGAATGAATGCTTAAAGATTATACCATGTTGTTGTAAATTTATTTAATTGTTGTAAATTTTACTTCCGCTGTGCAAATGAAAAGTGTAATATTGATGTAAACTCTGATGTAAAGTGAAAAGTTTAAATTCCTTGTAAAAATTGTACTAAGAAAAGCGAAAAGATCCTGTAGAACATCTCGAATTCAGTGTTTTGGGATTCGGGGCGTTACAGTTGTAGTCTTGATACAATAACCGTACGATATTTCTGAAGAGATAAACATATGATGAGAGTCGTACGATCTAACTTGGAGAGTAAGTTGGGCATCAAACTGATCACAAAGACCCAACCCAATTCGTTACTACCCATAGGTTGTGGTCAACTGCCCCAAAAGGCAGTTGACTGCAATGAACCCCGACCAATCTAGAGGACAGTCGATTGCCCAGTATGGCAGTCGACTGCCAATTGATGCTACTACTGCTGGTTGCTGCTTTTTCTTCATCTACCATCGACGCTTCGAACCTCTTCTCACATCACCATCTTCTCTTCACATCGAACTAGTATGCAAGACATAAACCTAGTGGTGTCTCCGTTTTCCACTATTGCCCGGCGTACCGGACCTCACTCAAAAATCTAACGAACGCAGGGTAGGTATCCGCAACACAGGTTAGCTCGAAGCATCCCCTGTGGCCCCCTTAGCAGATAGACCATAGTCTATGGCTTGTTTGCCTTCCTTGATATAGAGCATGACGGAGTTACGGGGACCATCACCTAGCTCCGACAGGAATCTCTCCCAACTCGTGAGAAGGCACAGACCGTATCCCTTTGACAGGAAGGGTACAAACAATAACACCAACTAGTGTTGGCCTATAGAACATGTCAGATCATAAGGTATCACCCTTAATACCGACTCTTTCCCTTCGGCGAAAATGATAATAATTAAGGGTTAAGTAGTAATAGCTATAAGTCACTGACCCTAAATAATCCGAGGGATGACAATAGTACAAACACAACATGCTAGGTATTAAGTTAGACTTCGCAAGATAACTCTACTAGGTGCTTAACCTAGACTTACCAGAATCCTTAAGGATCCTGTTCATAGCCTATCGATCCAAGACCCCGGCAGTAAGAACGTATTCGCATGATAATACCTTGAACTTGGATTCTGTCTACACTTCCGGCCCGCGATCAACCTACACCAGTTAAGATCTGAGGATGCACGAGGGGTGACTCCTCCATAGTCCACGAGAAGTAAAATAAATACACGTCTTGATGGTCGATGGCTCCTAGGATAATGATATCACCCTAGACGAGCACAACAAAGTGTGTACTAGCTAATAAGCTATATACAAGTAAAAAAAATACATACAAGCTAAAAGAGTTGCGTATGAAACCAACAACTACGTACGAGCCAGGTGAACTGCGTACAAGACAACCACATATCTACAAGCCAAATAAGCAACATACGAGACAGATGAATCACATAGAAGCAACATAAAGTCTTCTAACAACCTAGAAGCAAAGTAACATGCTCACTAGTAAAACTTGATCTTTAATAATTAGAAACAACATAAGAATCTTCTAACAGCGTAATATAAGCATATTATTAATGAGTACACAAAAGCGACATAAAAAGCATTCTTACAACCTAGAAGCAAACAGTGCTGCATTTATCGGAATTCGACAAAATTAGACTTTTTAAAAAGGTGAGAACGTCTACTAAAACACTCTAGTTGAAAACTTTCTCAGATTAGGTCAATAAGAGGTACAAAAAACCTCGAACAATCTAAACAGCGAAGCTTCAGCCGAAATGGACAGCTACTGTGACTTGTAACGATCATGACTCCTACCCCGCTTATCGGAATCTAAAAAAATAGGACATTTTGAAAAAGTGAGAAACTCTAATAAAACTCTCTAGTTGATGAAAATCTCAGATTCAGTCATTAAAAGGTACAAAAACTTCGAATAATCCAAACAGCGAGCTTTCAACCAAAAGGCCAGGTGCTGTAATTTTGTAAGGATCATAACTCTTGCTTCGCTTATCAAAATTTAACCAAATAGGAAATTTTGAAAATCTGAGAAACTCTACTACAACTCTCTAGTTGATGAAATTCTCAGATGCAGTCATTAAAATGTACAAAAACTTCTAACAAATCAAACAGCGAGCTTTCAGCCAAAAGGCCAGCTGCTGTAATTTTGTAAGGGTCATAACTCCTACTCTGCTTATCGGAAACTAACCAAATAGGACATTCTGAAAAGGTGAGAATCTATACTAAAACTCTCCAGTTGATCAATTTTCCAAATTCAGTAAGTAAGAGGTACAAAAACATCAAATAATCTAAACAACGAGCCTTCAGCCAACAGCTGGCTGCTGTGACTTGTAACAGTCATAACTCTTACTTCGCTTATCGGAATCTAACCAAATAGGAAATTTTGGAAAGAGGAGAACATCTAATACAACTTTCTAGTTGACAACTTTCTCAGATTTCGAATGGTTTTCTCCACATGGCGCGCTCGGTGAAGATTTTTTCTCCACATGACGCGCTCGGTGCCACAGTGGATCGGTGTGGTTTTACCGAGGGACGTGGCTTCCTCTGGAGCGCCCATCTGCTTCGACACGAATATCGGATGGATCGGACGGCCAGCTAGATGCGAGGAGGTTGTTTTCTCCACATGGCGCGCTCGGTGAAGGTTTTTTCTCCACATGACGCGCTCGGTGCCACAGTGGATTGGTGTGGTATTACCGAGGGACGTGGCTTTTTCTAGGCCGTCTGATAAGGATCAGGTGCTAACCAAGACAAAAACGGCGTGGATCTCAAGAATAAAATGATTTCTGTCGAAGCGGCGATATTTGGGTCATTTGATCGAGGATCAAGTGTGAATCACAAGGAGAAACTGGTTTTTCTCCAATACGCTACTCGGTGCCACGGTGGATCGGTGTGCGGTATCCGAGGGACGTGGCTTCACTTGGGCCGTTGGATCCCGGTTGGGCACGAAAGCTGAAGCGACCGACCAGTTCGCAGTTTGTAGGGCGTTGCATGAGATTCCACCCTTTGGCCTTCCATTGTTATGCCTTCTTGGGCTTTTACCGTTTGCTCGGCCCACCTGCTTCAGAAGCCCATGCGGCCTCGCTCTCATCACTATAAGTCTACCCTTCCTATCTGACTTTTTTTTCACTTCTCCACTTTTTACTCTTTTGAAGTTTTTTACTCCCGAGCAGCGTTACTAGCGGAGGTCTTTCCTCTCGAGCGGTGCTGCTAGCTGTCGCGACCAGGCTACTTGTTTTTCCGGCAAGATATTCCGACCGTAGTTGTCACATCACGGTAAGTTATCCCCTCTTTCTTAGTTTAGCAAAATGTCTAGGGTATCTTCGGGGAGTGAGACCTCTACCTCGGAGCGTGAAGAGGAGCTGCCCCTGGCTCCGGTTCAGAGTGTGGATAAGGGGAAGGCAGTGGTTAGACCAGTGAAATCGGTGACCATAGTTGAACCGGAGTGTAGGGACGGGGCACTGGGTCGGCTCCCGGGTCCCTTGTCGAACCTCGGAGGAGTGAGGCAGTATTCTCCTGAGCTTTTAGCGAAGGTGGTACATAGGAGGACCGCCTCCTATGAAGAGGGCAGGGCGAGAGAGGTCATCGAGGTCGATGACGTCCCCTCGATGCAGACGGGAAGGACCTGGTCCGGATCCGAAGGAGTTTTCAGATCCCAAAGGGATTTATGCTCCTTCTTCCGGGCCCAGGTATCCGAGCTTGCACACCGGTGTCTCCTGACACGTGCATCTTTCCCTTCGATGCCTTCTTTGCTAGGTTGCATCTGCCCATTCACCCGTTCATCGCAAAGGTTCTACAGTTCTACGGGCTGAGTTCGGTACAGTATATGCCGAACATGTGGCGAAATGTCATCGGCTTCATCCTCCAGTACCAAGCGATAGGCGTCGCGCCCCAACTCACCATTCTCCGGGGTATGTACCAAATCTATCGAAAGAGCAGAACTGAATACCGGTATTATTTGTCACCGAAGAAGGGGGTGAAATTGATCGAGAACTCAGAGTCTATCAAATTTTGGAAGGAGAAATACTTCCTTGTTCGAGGCGAAGCTCCGTGGGCGATCCCGAACATGTGGAGAGAGGAGGTGCTGAACTGGGCAAAGATCGACCCGGTCTTGACTCCGGAGGAAGAAGACACCGTGGCCAAACTTATGGATCGGGAGCCACTTAGGTGGAAGGAGGTAACCAAGGAAGTCCTCCATGGTGGGGGTCTCACTCCGATCGACCCTAGTATGCTTCGCCTTTAGAATTTTGCCTTTGCTTTCTTGTTTAAGTCTTAACTTTTTTCGTAAGCTAATACTTATATTTTTTCTTCTACAGAGACCCCAGGCATGGACTTCAAGACAATGCTCTCAGACCGAACCGGGGTGTCATACAAGGCCCCCTACGACAAGAAAAGGAAGAGAACTTCTTCGGGTCCTTCTGCTAAAGTGCCCAAGACTTCGGTGGTAGTGGCATCGAGTGTTGGCACGACCCCGGTCATTACTCTGGACCGGAGTCGGAGACCCCTGTCACCGCCCCTGCCGCAGCCACCGAAGGGACCTCCCTCGATCAGGTCCTGGCACTCAAAGCTCCCCTCTGACCGCAGGGGCGGGAGTATACTGACCGAGGAGCACAAGAGGCTGTTCGTCCCCGACTGGCGAGTCATGAGTCACGATGGCTTCCTGGGGGATGCCATCAGCTGCATGCAGGCAATTCGGCAAGTGCCGACCCTTAAGGACCGGGCTGCGCTGAAGGCAGGGACGGTTGGCGACGACGCCCTCAAGATTGCCAAGGCTTCGATGACGGTAAGTTGACTCCGACCCACCTTTCTTTGACTCCGCCCCTTTTGTTTCTCTCTAAGTGCTTGCATTGTTCTGCCCTTCGCACAGATGACTTGCCACTTCAGCCATATTCTAGAGCAAATCACCGAACAGAAGAAAGAGCTGAAGATGGCGAGCAACAAAGACCGCACCGAGCGAGCCAAGGCCGTAAAGATGTTCGAGGCGGAGAGGCGTTTGGCTGAGTCGCAAGCGGCGGACATCAAGGCTCTCGAGACCGCCCTTGCCACCGTGAAGGAACAGCTCGCCTCGGAGAAGGAGAGGGCGGATAAGGCAGATGAGTAGGTTTCTAGAGAGAGGGAGGCGAACCAACATGGAGCAGTCCTACGTGCGAGCTCTGAAGCACGTAGTTATCCGAGTCCTCGGGTTCGACGGTGCGGGGTACAGCCTCTACGACCCTCTCGAAGAAGATGCTGCTCCTACCACCGAGGGTTCGGTAGAGGTCGAAGAAGAAGAAGAAGAAGAAGAAGAAGAAGAAGAAGAAGAAGAAGAAGAAGAAGAAGGGGGTGACGCCGCTGTCAAGGTGCCTCCCACCGAGGTGGCCCCGTGATTCCCCTTATAATTTCTTCCTTGTTTTTATTTTTGCAAGTAGGCCTTGTAGTGGATTGGCCACTGCCTGATGTATTAGTAAACATCTTTGAATGAAGAAGAAGACTCCTTTTTTTGCTAAGTGTTGGAGTACTTTGTCTTTGAGTCGCCTTGTAGCTTGAATATATTCTCTTGCGGACTTGCTTCTTGACCTTAAGAGATTTTACTTCTCTTGTTCTCTCCAGGATTGCATCGTGGCTCGTCTTCGCGCTGAACTCAGGGTTGCCAAGCTAGGACTTTCGCGAAGTCAAGAGCTACTTCATAAAGCGAAGTCTGAGCTTAGTTATCTGAGGTTGATCCTAGCTTATCGCAACATAGAGGAGAAACGGTTAGAAGAGGGGCGTCATGAGGTAGAGCGTGAAAACGAGGAAACGGGTACGTCAATGGCTGTTAACCTCGGCTTGAGACTCTCACATATTCGCCATTCTTTACGTCAGACCGCTATGGAGAGGGACGAACTGGAGAAGGTGGTTGTTGAAAAGAGCATCGAGGTCGTTTATCTACGGCGGACAATCTCTGATGCCTCTCGTGGGGCATGTTCAATGCGGCTGCAACGCCTGGAGATAAATGTCACAGACGTCTCACTCAGGGAGCGAATTGTCGAGCTAGAGAAGGAAAATGCTTGCTTGCAACAGCTATCTAAGGGAAGTAATGCCAGGACCACTCCCCGTACCCCGAAGGGGCATGTTCGAGGAATATCGTTCCGCGGACCTACGCTTCACTCGCCCCTAGTACCTCGAAGTCCCGGAGAAGCGCAAAGTGGCGTGGCCGCTTCGTCGAGCAGAACATCCATTGGGGCCACTGTTAGGGGTCGGGGCTAGACGATGCTTCTCAATTCGCTAGCCTGGGGAAGTCCGCGAAGGTGGGGCGGCGACAACACAGTATTCATTGTCCTCATGTGTCGCTCAAGAGAAGCATTCCCATCCCCCGAAGATGCTAGGGATAAGTCTGGTAGTTTTGTGTTGCCTCGCATGAATTTTGGCCTTTGATAGGAGTTGTCTTCTTTTTGTAGAGCTTGTGTGTCGAAGGATACTTGTAATCACAATTTTGATCAAATAATATAAGACTTCTTCTGAGTGCTTGCTGCCTCGTTTGCATTTTGTAAGTGTGTCAACGGTTGTGGGAGCAATTTCAAATGGCGAACCACTTCTTACTTGCTTATAAGCTAGTAGTTGAAGCAGAATCGAGCCAAGTATTGGACTCCGAACTCGTCGTTTAAAGAGAGAATCAACGGTTGTGGGAGCAATTCCGAATGGCGAACAACTTCTTACTCGCTTAGAAGCAAGTAGTTAAAGCGGAATCGAGATAAGTGTTGGACTCCGAACTCGTCGTTTAAAGAGAGAATCAACGGTTGTAGGAGCAATTCCGAATGGCGAACCACTTAGTTAAAGCGAAATCGAGCCAAGTGTTGGACTCCAAACTCGTCGTTTAAAGAGAGAATCAACGGTTGTGGGAGCAATTCCGAATGGTGAACCACTTCTCACTCGCTTATAAGTAAGTAGTTAAAGCAGAATCGAGCCAAGTGTTGGACTCCGAACATGTCGTTTTAACCAAAAAAAATCGTAAGTAGAGTTAGACTACCAAAAAATAGAGAATTTGCTAAGTAGAGTTAGGTTACTCAAAAGATAGAAAAGTTGTGGGGGCAAGATTTCCTTTTATTTCAAATAACTAGGTGGCTGCTTCTGAGTTGCGAGCCTTTACATTGTGATGAAGGGGAAATACAAGTAAGGGTTTTAAGACATGTCTTCTGGAGTGATCCTTGGGAAGTTGCTTGAAGCGGTGTTTAGACACCCTCTTGGTACTTCATCAAGTGTTCCGCGTTCCATGTCCTTAGTATCTTCCTGCCCCCTGGTCTTCGAGTTGATACGCGCCCGGGCATATAACTCTGGAGACCTTATATGGTCCTTCCCAATTGGGTGCCAGCTTGCCTCTCTTGCTTGGGTCGAAAATTGACAACTTTCTCAGCACTAAGTCCCCCTCCTTTAGGTTGGTGGGTCTTACCCTCTTGTTGTATGCTTGAGTAATCCTATGACTGTAGGTCTCTTGGCAGATTGCGGCTTTCTCACGGACCTCTTCTATGAGGTCTAGGCAGTTGCGAAGCTGGTTTGCATTCTGCGCTTCATTGTAGGCTATGAGCCGAGGTGAAGGTAGGCCCACCTCCAAATGGATGAGAGCTTCGGATCCGTACGTAAGGTTGAAAGGGGACTCCCCCGTTGGAGCTCTTTTGGTGGGGCGATAGTTCCAAAGCACATTGGGGAGTTGTTCGACCCATAGCCCCTTAGTGGACTTGTCAAGTCTCTTCATCAAGCCAGAGAAGACTTTTCGGTTCGTGTTTTCTACTTGGCCATTGGACTGGGGGTGCACCACTGAAGAGAACCGCTACTGAATCCCGAGGTCAGTGCAAAATCGCGGAAGGTCACTCCCGTGAATTGGGTTCCGTTGTCGGTTATAAGGACGCGAGGTACCCCGAACCGACAGACAATGTTCTTCCAAAAGAACTTTTGCACCATGTGCTCAGTGATTGTTGAAAGAGGTTCGACCTCTATCCATTTTGAGATGCTACCACGAGGAACTTTAGCTGGCCAGGTGCTGGAGGGAAAGATCCGATCAAATCCATCCCCCACAGTGCGAAGGGGATTGGACTCGCCAAGGAAGCAAGCTGTGCTTGGGGTAGGCGACGGATTGGGGAGAACTTCTGGCAGGAGTTGCATTGGCGGACGTACTCCTCGGAGTCACTTAGTAGTATGGGCCAGAAGTAGCCGTAGTTCAAGAGCTTCTGGGCGAGGGATCTCGCTCCCATGTGTGCGCCACATAGACCATCATGAGCCTCCCTTAGGGCGTAAAGCGCTTCCTCCGGAGAGAGGCATCTCAGATAGGGCCGACCATCGATCTTGGTGTAAGAGCGTTTGTACATGACCCCGTCCAAGAGTGTGTACCGCTCTGCTCGTATCCTGATCCTCCTTGCTTCTTTCGGATCTTCGGGAAGGACCCCGTCCCGGAGGTACTCAAGGAGGGGCTTCATCCAGTTTTCCCCAAGTGTTAGGGGGTAGGCTTCCATTGGCTTCGAGCCGTCTTCGTCAATGCTTGGTTTGAGAAGGACCTCTATCAAGACGGTTCGTTTAGACGAGGAGGCGAGCATAGAGAGAGCATCCGCTTGCGCGTTTTTCTCTCGGGGAACCCGCTGGAGTTGAACCTCTTTGAATAGAGCTAGAAGCTCCCTCACCTTTTCCAAGTACCAATCCATGCGGTTGTCTCTCGCCTCGTACTCCCCGGACACCTGATTGACCACTAACTGGGAGTTGTTAAAGACCCTTACGCGCTCGACACCTTCCTTGCAAGCCAAGCAGAGCCCCGATATTAGGGCCTCATATTCTGCCTCATTGTTTGATGTCGGGAAGTTGAGGCGGAGGGAGTACGGGAGGATGAAAGCATCGGGGCCAGTTAGGATGACGCCGGCCCTGCTTCCATCGGTGCAGGAGGACTCGTCCACATAAACGGTCCAAACGTAGGGGTCAGCTGGCGACTCGCATGAGTCGGGGATGGTGTTCTCCACAATGAACTCGACCAGAGCTCGGACCTTTATCGCCGTTCTGGGCTGGTAGCTGATGTCGTGCTGACTCGGCTCGATGGACCACTTCATGAGCCGCCCGGAAGTCTCAGGCTTGTGGAGAACTTAGCGGTTGGTCGATAAGGACGACCACCGAATGGGATTGGAAGCAGGGGCGGAGCTTTCGGGCCGCCATGACCAGGGCGAGAGCCATCTTCTCCAGTTTCAGATAACAGAGTTCGGCATCGCAGAGTACCTTACTCACGTAATAGATGGGCTTCTGTGTCTTATCCTCTTCCCTCACAAGGACCGCGCTGAGCGTCTGCTCCGAAGCTGCGAGGTAGAGGTAGAGGACCTCCCCAGGCGCTGGCTTACTCAGGAGCGGGGGGGTTCGTTAAATACTCTTTGAGCTTGTCAAAGGACTCCTGTTGCTCCAACCCCCACTCGAAGCCTTTAACCCCCTTGAGGGATTTGAAGAAGGGGAGACACTTTTCCCCGAACTTGGAGAGGAATCGCCCGATCGCGGCGAGACGCCCTGTGAGCCTCTGATGTGTCTAATTTTTATACAAATATTTGTATTCAATTACCCATTAAAATTGCTTGTTTTCGATTATATTGTTTATAATTCATCTTATTTCTATAAGATTACAATTAATTATTTATTTATGAAGAAATAAGATTTTTAATGCAAAAAGTAATTATTTTTGATAAAAATCAACAAAATAAAGAAAAACTATTGATTTATTATTTTTAATGAATTGTTGAATTTTATATTTTACAAATTGACAATATGAGAAGCAAAATACAATTTTAATTGTTAAGAGGGTGTAAAATGAATAAACAAAAATAAATGGATTTTGATAAGGCAAAAAATAAAAATTTGTTATTTTAAGTTCATCTAATTAAATTTAAATTTAAATATTAAATTCTGATTTGTATTTTGCAGGATATATCCTAATCCGATTGGTGTGATGATTGATCAGATATATCCCAATCTTATTCTAGAACTCATCTCTAACTCCTATAAAAGCAACCCCAGCGCACGGAACTCAAAAGGGGAACTCAGCGGAAAAGAAAAGAGAAAAGGGAGAGAGAACGACACAGGGAGAGGATTTGGCGTGCGGAGTAGAACAGGGTACAACAAAATCAAAAGCCAAGTCTGTTGGGCGCTGAACTCGAGGCAAGATAAGACAAAATAACAGCACACCAAACAGCCGAGAACACGACAGCGGATCGAAGCAATCATGGCTCTGTGTGACGTGGTGATCTCCGAGACAGAGACAGCAGACTGCGGTACTGTAGCTTGAGTTGACGGGTCACTGTAGCGACGGGTTACTGTAGCGGACGTGACTGGGTTCGATTTGGTCTGGTGTTCTTTTTGGTACTGAGTTCAAGACAGAGAAGAAAGATACAGAGACAATTGTTTACAATTCGGTTTGCAATTATTTATTTACAAAACAGTCTCTTTGTATTTTCTTTTCTCTTCTAAAAATTAATGATGCAATCCTTGAACAATTTTGTTAATTGCAATTTTACTATGAACTAATTTGATTTTTCTAGGGTTTAGATGTAGCCTAGTTTTGAGGACACAATTTTTAATTCCATATTTTTATAATTTTTCAATGGTTGTGTGTTTAATTTTTGTGCTTAATGCTTACAATTATTTGGCCAATTTTTGTATGATTATTGGATCATGAAGAGACCGAGAGGTAATTTGTGATTTAGAACAATAAAAATTGAACACTATTAACTGAGCGAAATTAGAGATAATTTGCCGTGATTAATGTGACCGTGAAGAAACCCACAGAACTTAATGAGTCTTTAATTAATTAAATTTGCATAGAGATATGTCAAACTGTTAGTTAGAGATATTTTTGGTGTTGTTCGAGAGAAAGCATTGAATAATTAGGGGATTTTGGTCTACAACCAGGAAAAATAAATTCTTTATTCATGGAGTCCTAAATTGTGCTTGATTAACTAGGTGAAATCAAAAACCCTAGAATTGATTTTATTTGTAATTAATAAACAACAAAATTTCTTATTCCGTTTCCTTTTAATTAGTTTAGTTAGTTTTTCTTTAGATAAATTTAGTAGCTTTCTTTACTTATTTCGATTTTTCCAAATAGTAGTTAATCTAGTAAATTCGGTACTTAGTAAAGTAATTAGTCTCTGTGGGATCGACACTATATTCACTTATCTATATTACTTGTTGCGATTTTGTACACCTGCAAATATTCACATCAGCCTCTGTACTT
Source organism: Hemerocallis citrina (assembly GCA_017893485.1). NCBI lineage: Eukaryota > Viridiplantae > Streptophyta > Magnoliopsida > Asparagales > Asphodelaceae > Hemerocallis > Hemerocallis citrina. The sequence goes on from CM030366.1 coordinate 210,269,980, forward strand.
CTTTGACGTTGGAGGGGGGAGCCATTTTGAGAATGACTTGGATCTTTTCGGGGTTGGCCTTTATGCCCCTCTGGCTGACCATAAACCCCCGAAATTTGCCCGATGAGATACCGAACGCACACTTGTCCGGGTTCAGCCTCATATTGTGCCTTTTGAGCACCCTGAAGGCTTCTTGAAGGTCGAGGGTGTGCTCCTGCCCTCGGGCGCTTTTGACCAACATGTCATTGATGTAGACCTCCATGTTTCGTCTAATCTGGTCTCGAAAAACCTTGTTCACTAGGCGCTGATAGGTAGCTCCCACATTTTTCAAGCCGAAGGGCATAACACGGTAGTAATAGAGGCCTTGGTCCATCACGAACGAGGTCTTCGGGATGTCGGGAGGGAACATCCTGATTTGGTTGTACCCTGAGAATGCGTCCATAAAACTGAGGAACTGGTGCTTGGAGATCGCATCGATCAGAGCGTCGATGCTGGGAAGAGGAAAAGGGTCCTTCGGGTACGTCTTGTTGAGGTCGGTGAAGTCAATGCATATTCTCCAACTCCCATTGGCCTTCTTGACCATCACCACATTGGAGAGCCACTCAGGGTAGTTTACCTCCTAAATAAAGTGAGCGTTGAGGAGTTTCTCAACCTTCGCCTTGATCGCATGTTGCCTCTCGGGGGCAAACTTCTGCCTTTTCTGTTGGATAGGCTTGACCCCAGGGGCGACGCTCAGACGGTGCATTGAGAGCTCCTCCAAGATCCCGGGCACGTCTGCTGCAGTCCAGGCAAAGAGGTCGCGATTCTCCTGTATGCACGAGAGATGTCTTGCTTAATGAAGGGGGAAAGAGCCTTGCTGATGCGGAACATCTTAGTGATATCTTCTTCGGAGAAGGTCACTTCCTCCAACTCGTTCACGGGCTCGGAAATAGTCTGACCGCCTTCTTGAGGCAGTTCGAGCGCTTCCAAAGAGAGAACCGGACCCCCCATCGAGGTCATGTAGCACTTCCGACCACTTTTTGGCTTCCCCTCACCTCTCCTACTCCTGAGGGCGTGGGGAACTTCATCTTTATGTGGTAGGTTGAAGGTATGGCCTGAAGCGCGACCAAACCTGGTCTACCCAGGATAACATTATAGGCGGCCTTGACGTCGACCACCATGAAATCCATCGGCTCCGTGCGAGTTGTCGGGGCCTTTCCTGCCATTACATCGAGGGTTATAATTTCCTCGACCGTAACCGGGACCCCAGTGAACCCGTGGAAAGTGTAGCCTGCGGGCTTGAGCCGGTCCCTCAACAGCGGGAGGCCTTGGAAGGCCTCCAAGAAAAGGATGTTGACAGAGCTGCCGTTGTCTACCAAGACCCGACGAACTTCAAAGTTTTCCATTCGGAGATTGATGACGAGGGCATCGCAGTGGGGCGTGTGGACGCCTTCTAGGTCCCTATCGGAGAACGTCACCGAGACTCCGAGGCCTTTTGGAGGAGGATGGCTTTGCACAGAGTTAACCCCCCTTACGAAGGCTTTTCGGGAGGAGTTGGAATCTCCTCCCATTGGGCCTCCATGTATCAGGTGCAAGATGCCCTCTACTTTGGCCTCTAGAGTTTTTGTGCGTTGCTCAGTTCGCCTGTTAGCCCCCCTAGGCGGCGGGGGCGGATCAGCTCGGTCCCGCCTTACGAACCGGGTGAGCTACCCCCTCTGGATGAGAGCCTCAATCTCATCTTTGAGGGCGCGACATTCGTCTGTGTCGTGCCCGTGGTCCCGATGAAAACGACACCACTTACTCCGGTCCCTCTTCTTTCCCGGAGTATTCATCTTTAGGGGAGGTGGTAGGTTGCCATCGTTGCCTATCTCCATGAGGATGGTAGATATACTCGCGTTAAGCAGAGTGAATTTCTCGAACCGAGGAGGAGGAAGCCGCTGACCCCCATTGTCTTTTTGGAGCTTCTTAGCTACTTCTTCTTCTGCACCCTTCCGCTTGCTCGTGGAAGACGAGGCCTCGAAGGTGGGGCGGCAGACAGCTTCTTCCGCTCGGATGTACTTCTCGCTCCGAAGTAGGAGCTCTGAGAAATCCTGGGGGGCTTCTTGGCGAGGGATGCCCTGAAGTCAGCATTGAGGACGTTGGACTAGAAGGCGACGGTGGTGACCGAGAGTTCCAAGGAAGTAATGGACCTAGCATCAGCAGTGAAGCGCTTGACATAGTTTCTCAGTCGTTCGCCCTTCTTTTGACTGAGGAACAGTAGGGAGTCGCTTGTCTTCTTGGCGCGGCGGCCGCTCACGAAATGCGTGAGGAAAAAACCCTCGAACTGGTCGAAGGAGAAGATAGATGTTGGTGCCAGTCGAGAGTACCACTCCCGGGCCAGCCCCTTAAGTGTGGCCGGGAAGGTCTTGCAAAGGAGGGAGTCGGATGCATGGTGGATCATCATGAGAGTTTTGAAACTCTCGATGTGATTTGCGGGGTCTGACTCCCCAGTGTAGGTCTCGACATGTGGAGGCTTGAAGTTGTCGGGAACTGGAGCCTCCATGATGGCGCGGGAGAATGGGGGCCTGCTTGGACGAAGGTCCCTTGCCCGTCGCTCTTCGTCTCGATCGAACTAGCCGAGACGCCTCTCCATTTCGTGGATATGGCGGTAGACCGAGTCCTCCTTTCGGTCTTGCCTGGCTGAGCCCCGAGACTCGTTCTCATGTTGAGGAGGGCTGGGGCTGCGCCGGTGATGGCTCAAAGTAGGTGGTGGACTGACTGAGTGACGGGGGTGACTCAGAGTAGGACGCAGACTTCGGGAGTGGCGGTGGTGATTGGGAGAAGGGCAGCGATGGCTCGCAGCCGGCCTAGGACTTCGGGAGCAACGAGGATGGTGAGGGGCTGGTCGAGGACTACGGGAGCGACGAGGATGGTGAGGATCTAGTCGAGGACTATAGGAGCGGTGACCGTTGTTGGGGGCAGCATTGAGCGCCCGGAGGATTGCCTCCTGGAATTGCTGGAATTCCGCCCTTGTGATGGGGGCCTCCTGCTCATGATGGGCCCGAGGTGCAGGGCGGCCTGCCGGGGAGCAGCTCTGTCTTGGGCGACGTTGGGGCAACTCCCTTCGCTTGCGGGGAGAGTTTGACCCTCCTTGGTTGGATCGGCGCGGCGAGTGATCCCTGGTATGCTCGCAGAGAGGGTTCGCCTCTCATCCAGATGTGCACGAAGATCAGGTTCGTGCTCGGTCTGCCGATTGTTGATCACGTTCTACAGATCCTTTGGAGTGGGAGGAGTATAGGAAGCCATTGAGTTAGTGTCGGCATTGTGGATGGAGACTCGAACCAGATGGACAGGTTTGTTGTGGCGGCTTTGTCGATAGTGTTCCCCCACCGTGGCTTGGGGTCCGAAAGGCTGCTGGATGGACTGTGGAGCCAGTGGATCGAGCTGCAGGGTTAGTTGGTTGGGATGAGGGAGATCCCCCTACGGAGGAGGATGAAGAGGATGGGAAGAGGTTGTTCTTCGATTGGAGTTTGTGAGTCTCTTCTTGGGAGGCATGGCTGGGAGTAACGTGGGCTGAAGGAGGAAGACGAGATTGCTTGTCGAGTGAGTTCCCACAGACGGCGCCAATCTGTTACCGCTGGATTATGGTGTGGGGGCAATGAATGAGATTTATAGGTTCGTGAGGAACTCGAATAGGCGGAACCCTTCTTCTTCTTGCTGACTAGTTGACTCCTTGGTGCTCCCTTGAACCTGCACAAACGTTCGAGACACCAGGATGGATCCCGGCGACGAACCCTCCGATGCTCAAGTCAATACACAGAAAAAGTGAAGAGAAAGAGCTTTAGTGTGCAAAAAGTGATTACCTGTGGCAGTAGGAGGTAGGGGGAATTTTATAGTCGCTAAGGGGATCTCTTTCAGTATAAGAGTGAATCCCTACTTCCCGGTGTGACCTCCTCAATATTAGGGGGAACCAGGATTTCCTCGAATCCTGTTGAGTTGACCCCTAACGGGTTGAGACCCGAACAGATCCGTTCATGGGCTAGTGGGTCCAAGAAGAGGGACCTGATTCCCAATTCAGACCTGTCAGTAAGTGAAATGACCATCTTGCCCCTGGAACTTTAAGATTCGTGTCTGTTTTGATTGGTTCCAATTCAACCTGATTTTTAGCCATATCAAAGTAGTATTTAAGTAGATAATCATTTCTGATTATGAAGTTGCTGAGGGAGTCCACATTTCATTTCTGTTTGTGGAATAAGGTTAACAAAAAAAATATAGAATTTTCTTCTCTTCCAATAATCAAAAGACGAAATCATGACTAAGTTACACCCAAACATCGACAATTACAAGAATTTCCGAAGGGATCACACCCTCGTAAATGGCACTGTACTCCAGTTGATCACAACAACCATTAGCTAAAAAATGAGTAAGCATATTTCCTTCCTGCAACACATGAGTGATACGTACGTGCACTAAACTCCCTGATAATCTCTTTGACATCCGTGAGCATGGTCATATATCCTCTACACGAGTGTCATAAACTGTGCATTATATATAGGTAGTCCCCTTCGATCCACAAATTCATTCCAGCAGCTCCTTGGCATAAAAAGTATAGGTACATGTCATAGTTTTCCAATGTGTTAATTGGTTTGAAAGAAAGTAATAAGTCACTCATTTTCTTTCCCTTTACTGTTAATTTTCTTCTTTTTCTGCTAAGCTATGAAATAAAACAAACCAACTACAAAGCATTATAAACAAGAAGAGACCATTGAACCCCTCTTGCATCCTTGTCGACAAGAAGTAGAAGCTTAGCATCAGTAACTACAGTCCAGAAAAAGTTCCGAACAATCTCCCAACCTTTCTTTGTTGCATGATGCTTAAGCTTAGCATCAGTAACTACAATATAAACATTATATGCCTTATATATGTGATGTACTCCGTCAATAGAAATACCACTCATAAACTACATGATGCTTAAGTGAAATAGGACCACTCGCTATGCCTTTATTAATCTCATCAGTAACAAACTTAAAGTCCTCTTCGATAAAGACCGGACCTTCATGAGAAAGCATGTGCATCGCCTTGAGTGCCAAGCCAGAAACCTCTCCTTTCAACGACACTTGTGGACTATTTAGTTTGTATTTGGCTCAAGTACAAACTACTAAGCAGAAAATAAACATAAAACCTCCAACAAATTCCTGGAGGGTGAGATCTATCTAAAAACAAAATCAACATAGTAGCAACATAGAGAGTACAAACAAAACATCGGATCCCTCTAACACAACCCTGGAAGGTGGGTAACCAGTGCTCCGATCAATCGAGAGTAGGTTCGATCACAACCTCCTCCTCCTCATACTCATCCACCTAGAATGCTCTTACAATCCCCCGCTTGGCCCCGTCAATGCAGCTTTAGCCCCTAAAAATAAGATGCATGATATGAGTTAGATTACTAGAAATACTGTTATAAAATCCAGGTCGTTGCGGCGCTAGCGATAGACTACACTTCTTTCATTTCTTTTCTTTCTGATGCAAACTTGGGGCGTACCCATAGATCCTCATATGATTGGGGATACGCTGCCGAGGGCTCTAAGGACCTCTCTTAGCACCGATCTGCTCCTATGACAATCTAGGAAAAAGTAATTTCTCTTCTCCAGGTCATCATTGCAAAAGCCATAGTTGGTCCCAACGTGTGGTTGTCTTTTCACTGGATTTTCTCTAGTTAATATAACATTGTTTAGGTCTAACCTCAAGAAGACTTTGACTTCTAAGGGGGGCTTCGCCTTCCAAAGCATCGATGACCAACTCGATCTACATCTCCTAAAGTGGATGCGGTTATAAAAGGAGCGGACTGGACCATGAAGGATCCAGACTTTTCCAACCCCCACGTTTTCTGATATGGGCCTTGTGAGCACCTCACTGCTGACTTTGTAATGTACTCTTGCAGTGTTACTAATCTCAATTAGGATTCATGCATCAGGCGAGGTCTAAAAGAGGGTTTCCATGACTGCTTTTTCCAAGTCTTGGTCACTGATATGTGAGGTTGAGTGGCTTTCTTATAGAGGTTCAGGAAGAGGTCACGTAAGGCATGAGCTCCTGTAACCCCTGTTTTTCCAAAAATGTATTTTTTGTATATTTTCTGTATTTAAAATTGTCGTAAATTATTTTTTTACCGCTTTCAATTTCTTTTGTAAAATTGTACTACTGTATCTCCTATTAAAATCTGTTTTCGATCTATAATTTTATTTGTAAATATTTTCTAAGATTTTTATATTGTAATTCTATTCTTTTTTTTGTTATTATTACTCTCATTATTATTATTATTACTGTTATTATTAATACCATTATTATTATAAATTTTTACCATTTTCTTATTATTATTATTGTTATTAGTATTATGGTTATTATTGATTTTTTTGACTGGGTATTAAAAATCCACTTTTATTTACTAACTGTATTTGTAATATTTTAGATAAATACTATTTTGTAATGCAAATTACAATTTTATTATAAACAATTTTTTTATTGGTTAATTTAGTTTTTCTATTGAATTTTTAAAAACCCATTTAAACCCCCTAAACCCATTTACCATACCCATTTAATCCTAACTACCCTATAAACCCCAACTACCCAAAGCCCAAAACCCGTTAACAACCTGCACCCTACCCGTTTCCCTTAACCAAACCCGTTTACCCCCATCTGCTCACCAAACCCGAAACCACCTAACCCTAATCAATACACCCCTATATATTAAACCCCGACACCTGTTAAACTTCTCAAACCCCCCAGCTGCAACTCTTCCTCATCCCTGCTCCCGTCTTCCCTACTCTCGTTCAGCCATCATCCCTACCAAGCTAACCCTAAGTTTTCTCTGTTCCCCTATATATTAACCCAACCCTGTGTGTATATACCGCCACCCTGCGATACTATTCCTTCAACCCTAGCGCCGCTTCGTTTTCCTCTCTCCCTCCGTGAAACCCATCCTTGCGATCCCGATCTCTCCCCAGCTCATCCCTCTCCCGCTGGTTCCCCTGTGCTGCACCCTCACAGCACCGATAGCGCCAGCCAATGCACCCGACCACCTCCCTTCCTCTCCTCAGCCTCCTTGCCTGCAGCCACCTGCGGCTCCTTGTCGCAACCCCTGCCTCCCTGTTGCAACATCGCCTCGATGACCACCCACCAGTGCCCTCCGCCACTTTCTTCCTCGACCTTCGACTGCAGCGACGTCGAACAGCCAGTGCAGCACTCCTCCGCTGCGCTGTTCTTCTTCTTCCAGTCGCGCCACGACCACAACGCCGACCACGATGCTTCCCCTGCCGTCCTCCTTGGCTGCTGTGCTGCCCCACCGTGCAGGCAGCCCTGAACTCCACCTCCGTCGACAGTCGCTCACCGCCACCGTAATGTACAGTTCCCCTGGTTGTTCTCTTGATGGGTGTGCTATTGATGTGGATTTGATCATCTTTGATTGGTGGTCGTTCGATCGTCTTGATCATTATGATCATCATCATGTTGGAGTCTTGATCTTTTGATTGTGGACTGTTAGATCGTTGATCTGATCCGATCATCATTATCATCATCAAGATACTTATCACATCTTGATCTTCGATCGGAGTCGTCCGATCTGATCTAATCGCCTTGATCTCTTGATCATTTGATCTCAGTCGTCCGATCGTGTTCGTGATCTTTTGTTCCTTGTGTTCGTGATCCATTGGTTGAGTTCGTGCCCGGGAATCCGTTTCCGTTATTCTTGCTTGGTGTTGTTTCCTTCGTCGTCTTCCAGGCAAGTATCTTGTACCCAACTTCCTTTTGTATGATACAAGTCAAAAAATACCGCTTATAGTATAGTTGGGTTCTAGAGACAACTCGTGTGTGTGTTATTTTTGATGGGTTTTGTCTCTATAGTGCTATTTGACCATAGATGCCTCACGACACAAAATTGACATGAAAACAACTAGGTTTGACCGTTCTTGGTCTATTCATATGTGTGAGATAATTAGAGGAATTATGTGTTTGATGATATCCATGTGATATGATGGTTGTGAATATGTTATATACTCTATTTCATGATGTTTGGATACTTAGTAGACTCTATACCATGTTTGATTGTGATTGGAACGAGTTTCGTGTGGTTTATGTTGGTTTTGTTTTCAAGAGGAAAATTTGTATTTGTCGATGATCAGTTTTGATTTATATTTTAGACCATATTAAGGTCAGAATTTTTAATTTTTGCATTTGACATGAATTGTAGAGAAATCTGTCTTCTTTCCAACCCCTCCGACCTTGATTGCTTTCATTTTCTTATGAGTGAGTCATGGCTGTTTTACTACAGAGGTGTACTTATGTTTCCAGATTTCGTTTCTTGTTGATTTCGAGGGATAAACTATTTTGATTCTTGAGTTAAACTATATAATTTTGATCTGAAACTTTGAACAGTATTTATATACCTATTTAGGGATTACCCAAAATTTTGGTGGATTTTATTGATGAGTTTTATACGCCATTTCATGCTTGTTTATAAAGCTATACTTACTGTATTTTGCTCGTTGTTCTGTAAAGAATAGTATTTTCACCCTATTTTATTTTACTGTATGGAAAATATTTGTGAAATATGAAAGTTATCTTATCTTGTCTATTTTCATCTCCCTTTGGAGGATTTGGATTTCGTTTCACGGTTTGCAAGATATTTCAGTTTTCATATAGCAGTGTTGGGAATTCCAGATTTGCCAAACTATCGTTTCTTGATGTTTTCTGATTTTTGTTGACTGAACTAATTTTACTATAATATTATGAAACTTTATATTCTGACACTAGATATATAGGGGATTACCCCAGATTTTTTCTGAATTTATTTGAGGAGTTTTAATGCTGTTTTTTTTGACTGAGAATTCGGTTTACTGATTTCTGGCTGAACATATTTTCTGGATCCATATCAGTTTTGAGTTATGTTTTTGTGAATTAATATATGGATTATATATAATCGCTGGATTTTTGTGGAAGTCTATTTTCCAGATTCTTTGACAGATTCAGATTTAGATTTTTGTAGTAACAGGAATCACTGTTTTAGTACTGTACTGTTATGTTGTCCTGAATATTAACATCCACTGTTTTGCTCGTTTGTGTGACTGTCTATCATCTATGCATGCTTGATTGTTTCCCTGAACCTAATACTGATTATACCATGTTAGTTTGACACTATTTTTTACACATTCATGCATGTTGATAACCATAATAAAAGTAACCAAGCCGAGGTTTCTTAAAGGAAGATCTAGTAGTGAAAAATATGGAAACGTGTACTTGGAAGGGAACTAGTGTTCCATACTATTACTGTTACTGTTACTGTTACTTTACTGCTACTGTTACTGATATCTAAGTACACTTCCCTATTATGGTCTACTATGAAATCTAAAAGCGAAACTGTTAGTTGTAGCAACCATGTGTTATGTTTTTGGGGCGCATGAAGTGCTACCTAGCTAGTAATACACACAAGACTGTAAGAACATAAGACTGATACTGTTTAGACTGATACTGTTGGACTGATATTGTTGGACTGATACTGTTATATAGAGCTTACTGTTAGTGGACACTGTTAGTTGCCATATGACACTATACTTGACACATTTATTTGTACTGTTAGTATACCATGCTAGTTGACCTTGTTTTACTAATTCATGCTAGTCATTACTGTTGATGCATTATTCCATGCTATTTGTTTATCTTTCCTATGTGCTTGTATCCTACATTATAAGTAGCCCGTAACTTGCATTGACGGGTACTTATTTTCTCTTTCCTTCTCCTGCAATTATTAATTGTAGATTTTGGTGATCAGCTGTCCGATAGAGTATGTGATCTAAAGTTCTAGTTGGCTAGTGCTTTTGCTATCTTCATTTATTTCCTGTTGTTCATTTTGAACAATGTATTTGTTACTTTGATTCTTTGTTTTTGGGCAGTATGACCCAGAATTTTTGACATGTTCAGATCTGATTTATTTGAGATTAATAAATTTTGTTTCAAATAAATTCTGTTGGATTATTAAGTTATGCATGATGGGTTGATTCTCTTGCTTCCGACTCTGATTATTTTGTGAGATGTTGTAAAGATTCCTGAACAGCTTATGGATGATAAAAATCATTTGCTGGGCCAATGTGACGTGCTCGTATTCCTTATTTTTGGGAAGCGGGGCGTGACAGCTCCACATCATTTGTCCCACTAGAATTTAGTCATCAGGCCATTACATGTGAATGAAGTTACCTCACTACAAAATGTGTCATGGGCTTTTGAGACTATTTTCCAAAACAACGAGACCATGGGGACCACCTTGAAGCCTCGATTGCGTGAACCATTTCCTTGGAAATAAGATTGGATGAAAAATTTCCAACTTTCACCATTCGGGTGATATGTTTTCCACCACCATTTACCAAAAAGGACCAGATTCATATCTCTCATGTCAATAACACCCAACCCACCAGGTATCTTCTTCATGCAGACATTCTTCCACATGATTAGATAATACCCCCTTTTATCTGCATCTACACCTCTCCAGAGGAATCTCTTCTGAACTCGGTCGATCCTCTAGATGACCTATTTTGGAAGTTCAAAAAAAGACATGTAGTAGGTTGGGAGATTTGATAAGACCGAGTTGATGAGTGTTACTTTCCCTCCAAGGGAGAGGGATCTGCCCTTCCAACCTGATAGTTTGGATTCAACTCTATCTATGATCGGTAACCAATTCGACTTCTTCAGTCTACCTGGACGAATCAGCAAACCTCGGTATTTGAGTGTAAACCTATCAAGTTGGCAATTCTGGATGGTTGCATGCACTTGCGCCTCCTCTTCTGACATGACAATAGGGATAAGAGCACTCTTATGATAGTTCACCTGCAGTTCGGACCATGCCTCAAAGCAATAAAGAACTCCTTTGAAGGAAATGGGTTGCGACCGACCTTCGTCGGCAGATCCAAAACCAATAAGCCAGCCGAACAAGGGGAGGGACCGCTTCCAACTCGGTCCCGAACATCCCGTAAGTGCCGCTCCGGCCCCGATATATACATATATAATGGTGAACTACCTCCCATCCTCCTGACTATTCTTGGTCTTGGAATCCACCGTTAAACCAATCATAGTCCCGGATTTAATTGAGGATCGTCTCACCCTGCAAGCAACCACAGTCCAGGAACCCACCGTCTGACTGGGTCTATAGTCCAGGAATCCACCGTCAGACTATACAGAGACACCTCACTTATGCTTGCCTAAGTTCTATTACATCTCCACTTAGTGCCTAATCCTTATGCTTAAAACATGAATAAATTACACCACCTAAAGATTAGCTTTCCCTCCTACCGGACAAACAAAAATACCGAGATAGCCCATATAGCCAATTCTCAAATCAATTATTTCTTTCAACATTTGCCGAAACCCGGGTCTCACTAAACCAGAGATCACATCCCTTCATGTTTCATAATCATGGGTACTCATACCATTATAATTCATATTTCCAATTCACCTTATTCACATCTTATTCAATTCTTTCATCTTATTCTTGTATTTATCAAACATGGATAACAATCTCAGACTATTCTTTTTCACAAAGCTCTTTTTCTTTCATATTCATCCAAATTTCATTTACAAAAAACAGTATATTCACAATCTGAAACTGCATCTGAGGCTACTTGTAAAAATCATAGAAAATATTATACTCCATAAAAATTTGTGTTCTTTAAATCAATTTAAAGGTATAATAGTCTACTACAACTTTGTGGTTAGAAGTTTCCCCAAATATTATATTTATAACCAGTATTCCTTAAAATATACAGCAGGGTCAAAATGCTATACTGCAGTTAAAATACTGCCACTATTTGATCTTATAAAAAATAATCATAAATTCATTTGTCCATGAAATATCAATTTCTTAGACTTTAAAGAAAGTTTAATGAGTCCACTACAATTTTTTAATTATAAGTTTTCTCACATTACTTCATTTACAGTGTTTGAATTGATCAAAACCTGAAATGTGTATAAACTTCCAGCAAACAGCCAAAAACCAACCAGCCCCAAGTTTAAATTTTATTAAAATAGTAATTGAACTCCAAATCATATAAAATTTTAAAGGGATGATCCTGACACATATAAAATGTTTCTATAATATTTTCAGCACTAGATTCCATCTAGTCTAATCGGTATAATTTTTGAAGTGCAATTAGAATTCAGAAACAGAGCCTCAAGAAAAAGCTCCATCATCAATTATAACATGATTTCACACATGTAATTAACAACAATTAGCCTAAACAATTATCATGCATCGATAACTCATCCATAAACAATCTACACATGCAATCTACCATAATTTAGAAAGCAAGGAGACACCCACCTATTAGATGAAAATGCAATTTAAGAACATTCATATAACATATGCCTTTTATAAATTGACAACACTACTCTACAAGCACATATATATGTTTTTCTCTTCAATGTCATGTAGAGCGATGGATAAATTTTTCAAAATTTATAATTCATTCAATTTGAGCACAATCAATTTCATTCACAATTCATCTACAAAAATCTACTCACACTGTGCCAAAAATTTTCATGGTATCACATATGAGAATTAATACAATTTTGAGTTTCAACTACACATAAATTATACAAAAGACTTTTTTCTAACATGCATTCTTCACAATTTTAAATCACTAGATTTCTAAATTTCCATACCATATGCATCGTGCAAACATAAACATCAGAAGTATAATAATTCAATCACAATTCTAACATGAATTCCTAAACATGCTTTTAAAACACAACTAGAAATGAAGTAGAGTCACCCACTTAATAGGAGAGTACAAGTAGCAATTTCTCCACGAAAAGCACTCCAAAATTCACACATAAAATCAAGCAAAGTCCCATCCGAAACCCAACAGCACGCACTGGAACACACACAGCACATACACCTTTTTTTTTGAAGTTGTTTTTTTTTGTTTTTAACTGAATAGGATAGGGGTAGTTTTATAAAGGAAAAAATGTAATTAATTAATATAAGTAAATTTTAATTAGTCTACTAACTTAAAACCACCCATTAAGCCACACTCTCTCTCCACTTAACCAACGACAGCCGACCCTCTCAATGTAAAAACACGTGCATGTGCACCGCATGTGCGCACACTCCATTTATACATACTTTTAATATATTTAATTTAAAATATAGGTTATAATATATATAGTAAATGTTTAAATAAAATTAGTTTAGTTTAATTATAAATTAGAATTTTCATGCAAAAATAAAATAAAATAAACACACACACTTAAAAATTTTATTTTGAAAGAGAATGCAACTAACACGTGCATTGCAAACACGTGCGTCGCTCGTAAAACAAATATTCAAATATGAAATCGATTTTATCAACAAGAAAATATTTATAAATAATCGGAATGTAACATACGAGAATATATTTCATTATACATATACCGTAGTGTAATCAATACGTACACAGAAAAACACGTGCAACACACGTATAATAATATCTAAATCGAAATGGGAGAAAAATGAATTTCCGTTTATAAAATGAATTCGAACAAGTCATGAAATAAATAATTGAAATAATTCAAAAATATTACATGTAACGGTGGAATATATGTAATTGACATGTGCATCGATAACACGTGCAGTGCACGTAAAAACACAAAGATTGAAAAATTAATATTTGAGTTGGCTCCAATATGATAAAATAATTTTTGAGAAGACGGAAAATGCATAAATAGTCGAAATAAAAAATAAGTATGATATTTATACTGAAATGCTTTACGGATATCGCCCGTAACGGTACAAAATACACGTGCGTAACACATGAGGGGCAAAATTGTCATAACCCAATTTTGCGGAGTGTTACAGCTGATGGGTCGAAAGTCCCCAACCTTGTGGGAGTCTTCCTTTTTTGGGATAAGCATCACCTCCGCAAAGTTGAGCCTACCAAGTTTCAATATGTGATCGTAGAATTCAGACATGACTACCATGACATCATCATTGCTTTCTTCCCGTAAGAGCTAATAAAATATGATTGAAAATCTGTCTGGGCCTAGTACCTTTTCATTTCCCATTTGTGAGATCACCTTTTTGACCTCCTAATACTGTTGGTGTATGCCCTAGAGGCCAGTTGTGTATTAACCTTACTAGTTTATAATGTATCAGGATATTTATTTCATATATGAGGCATTTCATTTATTGTGTTGTTTATTGTGATTATATGAACATAATAAAGTCCTTAGATTAGTAAGTTCAATGTCATGAGATATTAAGTGCATGACTTGATTGCGAGATCCTATTGGTTGAAATTAGAACACCATTCTTAAATATCTCTAGTCAAGTATTATTGTGAATAAGGATAACAATAATACATAGCGACTAGCATGTGCGTAGACTGATGACCATTCTCACGGGTCATGGATATGAGATATCAAGTCTTCACATGGGTACATATTAGAATAATAATGTATTGGACCGACCCAGCATGAGAACGCTGCATAGATCGTTACATGAGTGTCATAAGCAGTTCTCATAGTGACCATGGTGTACGTGGTCCTTTGACTTGAAGTCACTACGGTTTCTTACATGAGAAATTATATGTTTTAATGTTGTCAAACATCACTTATAATAAGGTGATTATAAAGTCGGCTACTGGACATACTGAGAATCATGCAGAGGGATGTGAGGACTTATATAGGATTTTATCCCTCTTACGTAACATGAGCGATATCTTCAGGCCCCTTGATTAAGTGAGATTGCAAAATACATGGTCATGCTCAAATGAGACAATATAAGATATTGATCTAATTTGTCTTAGTAAGTTTACTCGAACATCAAGAAACCAAATATTGAACTCTACAAGTGACACGGTCTATGCCTTGTGGTTAATTAAGATATATGGATAAAAGAATTAAACTACATGGTAACATTGGTCAAATTACTAGCATTCTCGTTACTTGAGAACTAGTGATGTATTTATGGAAACAACTCGTTGTTTGCAGCACTAAAATAGGATTTTAGTATTATTGTCAACGTAATGAGAACCTACAGGGCACACACTTAGAATGGATCGAAATTGAGATTTATATACGTTAGATGAATTTAATTGAGAATCCAAGTAAGACTTGGGCTCCAAACATTGGTTGGACAATTAGTTAAACTAATTGGGCAAACCGAAATTAGAAGGCCCGCACACATCACTACTCAATTAGGGTTTGTTGCATATATAATGATATGTATCTGTGTGCAGTGCGTGATTGAAAAAAAGTTCTAGCCATCACAGAGCGTGAGAGTGAGAACGTGAGGAACATCCCCCTTCCCGCAACTAGCACCAAGACGTGAGGGAGAGTCCGATTTTGATTCGTTCGTGTGGGTACCAAAGAGGCACTGCAACATTGTAGTGCTTGTGAATGGCAGACTATGGAGATTGCAGTTCCATCATTGAGGTAAAATTCCTAACGTGATTTATGGTTTTTGCATGGATCCATGAATGAGTTTTTTTTGTTTTTTTGTTTTTTTTTTTTTTGATTTTTTGATTTTTTGATTTTTTGATTTTTTTTTTCCGCTTCCTATTACTCTGTTGTAAACCTCAAAACCCAACACCTCCATGAATGGATTTTCCATTTCCCTCAGATCTTGCGCCGTGTTTGGAAGTCTGCCCTATCAAAACTCCGTGCGTAAAACTCTATTTTGCAACCGAATATGTTTTTGAAATATGACTATAAAGCATGTATGACTTGATGTTCCTCTTGTATCACTCCCGTTTCCATCTGGATTAAGGGGATGAGGTTGGATCTTCGTCGTGCACTAGCAATTATGTGGGAAAATGTCTTATTCACGTCTCCTTCTTTCAGCCACGAAATTATGGACCTTTGATGTTATTTGATATTTTCAAGCTTATACAGTTGTGTCACGCCCCACTTCCCAGAATACGGGAACACAGACACATAACTGAGGCCCAGCGAATGATGCGAATACATCATTCATAAGCTGTATAGTTAACTCAATAACAAGATAACAATATCAACCACGCAAGTATATAAAATCACAATAGGATAACAAGAGTATATGACATAATACATGACATAACCAACAACTGGAAACACAAAGTAGTTACGGGTCAAACATGCCCGAATTACAATAAAGAGTACATGAATAAAACATGAACTAAAATAACATGAAAATAAACAAGACTAAAATCTTTGCTCAGCAACACCTTCGGGTAATTCTCCATCTGGGTCTGCAAGTATATTATTACAAAAAGAAGAAACAAGGAGGTACCCGTTAATGCAAGTCACGAGCTGCAAGTGGTATAAGCTAACGGGAAAATTATAAAACAAAACAAGAAGCAGGGAAAGAACAGAGAATCAAGAATTATATAATAGGAGAAATACAACATGCAAACAGAATTATGAACAAGACATCATGGAACAAGTGGCATGCATGTAAACTAGTAAACCAATCAATAGGAACATGTACATGTAAACGAGTAAGGAAGCAACGAGTCAACATGAACTCGTAACATGTAAACAAGTAAGCAAGTCATCATAAACATATAACATGTAATTGGATCATGCAAGTGTACGTGTTAATGTCATGTCTTTTATTAATCTAACTAGGTAGCACTTCATGCGTCCCATACCACATGGTTGCTACCCGCAATCAAGTGAACATTTAGACTAGTGGTGAATTCTATATGTCACGTACTCGGGAAAACATGTCATGTCAATTGTATCTTGTATCGAGATACGTACAATGTGGAACATAGTGTAGCATGTAGCGTGAAACATAGAACATACAATTCGCAAACTTGTAACTTGTAACTTGCAATTTGCATCGAAAAACCACGAGCTCCTGTCCGAGTATGCTCTTCTATATTACCCACTACTAAATTTTTTCCCTTTATACCCCGGCTTGTTATCTTTTTTTTTAATTACAATTGAACATGAACAATAACTGGACCGATAAACACCTACATACAATAACAAAGACGGTCAACATGGCAGGATCGAGTATCAAGGCTTATGCAATGCAGAAAAACATATTTCAGGGTCTATAAAACATGTGGATGTGACCAATAGAATGTATAAAACTTAATCAAGAATAAAAGATATTATAACAACATGCAACCTAGTAACAAGCAATTCATTCACAACATCATGTATAGTTTTAAGAGTATATATGTGTGTATTGTGTTCATACAATGCATATGAAAACAAAATATTCGCGATCATGTACGAATACGGAATCAATAGACTGTGTATAATACAAATAGAGTCAAAGAATATACTTGCGGTATTTTGCAAAGAAGCTTGTACTAGAACAAACGAATTTGTATAAGAGATACTTGCCTGTCAGTTGACGACGATGAAATTGAAGACAAGAATAACGGAATCAGAATCCCGGACAGCGAAACACGTGCAAGATATGTAGAAGCCACGCCAAAACAACAATAACAACTCCACAAAGCAAACTCCAAAATAGCAACTCCCAAAATAGTAAACAACAACTCCACTAAAGCAAAACATTCCCTTCAACAACTCCAAGATAGCAAACACCCCCAACAACAACTCCAAGACAGTAACACTACAGTCCAATCTCCTACTCCACAACACCAAACACCAATACAACACCAATACAACTAAACAGCAACCAAAACACCAATACACCAACAGCAACAATTCATCCAAACAGCAACCCAAACACCAAACAAAGATACAAACCAACCCAAACACCAAATCAATAACCCCAAATCCTGTTATTCTTCTTCACCTTCTTCGACACACACACACACACACACACACACACACAGGGAAAGGGGCTGAGTGGCGGCAACTGATTTGGCGAGATGCGACCAAGGGCGGCCCGATTTGAAGGCGACGGGGACAGGACGAAGATCGGCGGGGGCAGAGTTGGTGGAAGGAGCAGTGGTGAGGGCGTTTGAGACTGGTCCACGACAGAGTGAAGCGGCAATGGCGGCAAGGCGAGGGTGGTCGAGGACAGGCACATGACGTAGGGAGGCGAGGACGAGGGCGTCGACTGGTTGACAAAGTCAAAGGCGCGGCGACTGGGCGACGCGACCACGATGAGGAGGTGGCTGAGTCGAGTGGAAGAAGAAGGAGGAAGAAGGCGAGCAGCGGTGCGAGCTGATAACGGCGATAAGATGGGTGCCGCTATTGGAGGTCGCGACGCTGGCGGAAGTCGACTGGAGGTTGGGTTCTTCGGTGGTTGAGGGAAAGGGATGACGACGAGGTGGACTGCGGGGCCTGGCGACGCTGGCGGGGCTTGAAGACAATGGCAGAGTCGAAGCTTTGAGGTCGGGGGTGATTGAGTGAGAGCGGGAGACGGAGCAGCGGTGATGTGCGAGGAGGTCGAGATGCCGAGGAAGTTGGGGATGACAATGTCGGAGGGTGAGAGGGAAGATGAAGGAAGGAGGAGAGGGAGAATGGGTTCTGTTTTTGGTTTTGGAAATCAGAGGAGGAGGAAGAAGAGAGGAAATGGGGGGGGGGGGAATTTATATAATAATATAATAAGTAATGAAGTAGTGGGGTGAGAGAGAGTGGGGGTAGTTACGAGGAGCATGGGGGATTGTGCAGGTAAGGGAATTGAAAAGTGGGGGTACGGGAAGAAATTGTATACGGGTAGGTGTGGGATAATAAATCTGTACAATATGGGTACTGGATTTGGGCTTGGTTCATGGGCTCAAAATATTAAATAAAACAATTAAGGTATTGGGCTAAATTTTGGGCTCAGATTAATTATATAAATAAAATAAAATCAGAATATGGAATTGGCCTTATGATAACAACTGGGCTCACATTACTAGTTAATAAAATCAAAATGCAAACTTGGGCTTATAATAAACAATTGGGCTCCAAAAATAGTTTAAATAATAAAATCAATTAGGAAAGAATAGTTATAAGATACTGAGGATTTAAATACGGAAAAATACTTTAAAAAAATACGTATTAATGGAAACAGGGGTTACAAGTTGAGCTATGTCCTCTCTTAGATTTAATAAATAATTATGTTCATCCTGTGTGAGGTGTCTAGTCTCCTTCGGTCGTTCCAGTTCGTCACTGCCTTCCAGGATGACTTCTTTCGCTCGTCATATTGTAGCAAACCTGGCGCGGTTCTATTTTCTTAGCTTAGTCACAAGCCTGCGTATTTTTTTGCACCGTATTGCAGCAATTTCCGTACCCTGTGTTGGAAGCGCCCAACTTTCTAATGATTAAGTGGTGAAAACCCTGAATTTCTAGCCAGACTTTCTCAAACTTGAACTTTGACTTTTTTGGTGTTGTATTCGCCAGAACATAGGACAATTGGCACATAGTTAGATGTTGGCTTTGGTAAGGATCAGGCATAGGAGAGTGGGAATTTCACCTCCCAGTCCAACGAGAAAAGAGCTTTGTCTAGTTTGGCAATGATCGAAGTAGTTTGCATATTTCCTAAAAGTCTATCCGAGATTGGGATGCCAACAAGTTCCGGGTTCATGATAACCCTGCTGAATTCTTTCCTTTTCGAGTAGCTAGAAGCCCTGCCACGATGCTCAAAAGCCAACCTTGTGATGTTGAAGTCGCTTCGAACCACTGACGGATCATGTCAACTCATTTGGATTCAGTGAAATTATGTCCAAAACGTAGCTCTCCTTTTACTCTGTTTTTCGGTTAGCTGATAATGGGCTTCACATTTATGTATGGGCCAAATGAGTAATTACTGAAGCTCTAAATGAGCTTTATATATTTAGCAGGCCCAAAGTAAACTCTCACTAAAACGGATACAAATGGACCATCTCATCAAACCCGACCCATATCCAACCCACAACCCATTCCTCTCTCTGTCTTCAACCCGTTAAGAAACTGTCTGTACTATCTCGAGTTTTTCTTCTCTTCTTCTGCATCTTGTTCAAATCTAGGGTTTCGATCCATCAATCAAATGATGGAAGACGTCGGAATCGAAGCGAAAGAGGCTGCCGTACGCGAAGTGGCGAAGTTGCTGCCATTGCCGGAGCTCCTCGCCTCCATCGCCTCCATCAAATCCGACTACCTCTCTCGTCAACAGGTGCGCCATCTACAACCTCCCCCCAGCTTTCCTCGATTCCGAAGGGCTTATTTTGTCGAAATTTGTAAGATTTTTTTGTTAAAAATCGAAATTTGGAGCGAATTGTTGAAATTTTAAAAGAAAATCTGTTTGGATTGGGAATTTTGCAATAAGATTTGGTCGGATCATGATCTGGTGCTGATCGATCTCGAACTCTTCTGAAAGTTTGCCGATCGGTAAACGGTTTAGCTAGTTGAGATTTGGAGTAGTTCGTTGAAATTCGCAAGATAATTTGGCGAAAAATTGAAATTTGGAGCGAATTGTTAGAGTTTTACGAGATAATTTGTTCCGATTGTGAACTTCAGCTCGGATCTTGGTCATAAGGTTGGTTTCTAGTTCGTTGGGATTTTGGTGCGGTTCATCGAATTTTGGAAGAAAATCTATTGGAATTGGATGAAGTTTAAGGTAAAATGGTTGAGTTTGATGAGATTTGGACTGATTTGTTGATTTTTGGAAGAGAATATGACAGAATTCTGAGTTTTAGCTGAAAGAGTTGTTTTTTCTGGTTTGCCTGGTGGTGAGCAATTGTGAAATTACCATGTCCTTTATATTTAGGGAATAATTTTGTTTAAGTTCGTTGAGATTTGAAGGCATAGTTGAAATTTTCTTAAAAGTCTGTTGTAGTATGAATTTTAGTTCCAAATTGGATTTGGTTAAATCCCACTCGTGTCGAGTGCGGCTATTGAGAAATTACTGGATATTTTCTACATGAAATGCTTTAGTTTTGGGGTCTTGGAGAATTGGAGCAATTTCTTGAGTTTTGCATGAAAATATGGTAGTTTGAATCTTGATTGTGAGATGATCTCTCTCTCCAGCCAGAGGTGTTGAATTAGGAAATTAGCCTTTTTTTTCCAATCTGAAATAGCTTGGTTTTAAGTTGTTGAGATATGGAGAAATTTGATGGTTTTTACAAGATTTTTGAATTTATTATTTAAGTTCAGATCTTGATCTTGAGTTGATCCACTCTGGCAACAGATGCAAAATATAGGAAATGCTGATCCCCCCCCCCCCCACCAATACTCCAATAGATTGGTCCATTTCGTAAGTTTGGGTCAGATTTGTTGAATTATGCTAGGACATATGTTGAATTCGTGAATATTAGTTTGGACCTCAATTTTGTTCATCCCCCCCTCGATTTCGCCTACTGTAGACGGTGAGTAACCTCGGAGCTGCAAGTTCGCGTGTGAGAGAGCGACTTGAATATATAAAACCATCCTAATTGATGGGGATTCGTACAATTTCCATTGTATTAATATCAGTTTAAACTAGTTATCAAATCGTGATACATATCATATCATATCATGTATTAGTTATGAGATTATGTAATTCATGTCCATAAGTTAAACAATAAACGACACATCAATATATATGTCCATAATTCATCAAATTATAGGTAAATCTAAGACTCTTGAGGGAGATAAAAGTCTTATGTCTGTTGACTGTCGACTAGGAAGCACAAGTACTTCAAAACTCCCAACATACCCATATTGGGTGCGTCTCAGGTATCGATACTCCTTGGGTACTCCCGGATGAGTACCTAAGGAGTATCCCATTTGTTAATACACTTTTGTACACAATTATGTTTCGATAAATATTTGAAGCCCTAGTGAAATTTTAAAACTTCATGTTTTATGTTATGCTCAAACACAAACAAGTATACCCAATTTTTTGATAGTTAGATTATCAATTTTTTTAATAAAAATGCTCATAACTGTAATGTATACTTGTAATTCTATGAAATGGTTCAAATATTTGCTTTTTTAACAAAATAAATAAATAAATAAATACACACACACACACACACACATATATATATATATATACATATAATATTATATTTAACGTACCCATCAACGCACCTGTTTTCTACTTTTTTTTTTGTAAAATCCCGTACTAAGCAGTTAAAATATGAAATCTGATTAATCGCTCAGTTAATCTTCGATTAATCGCTAATCAGAGACTAAGCGATTTTCAATATTTTAATAGTTAGCGATTTAATCGGGTATAATCGGTCGATTAGTGATTAATCGGTTGATTTTAAGTGTCCGATTAACGATTAAAGTTTCTCATTTAATTTTTCATGCTCGTTTGCATTATTTGGGTTCAATCCGGCTCAAACCAAAATCAAAATCCAAAATTCAAATCTCTTCAGGTCCTCCTGTAAACCCATACCTGACCTGTAGCCGCTATCTTCTTCTTTCTCGTGCAAACCCAAATTCGACATGCTGCCGCTTTCTTCTTCCACGCACAAACCCAAACACGACCCGCCGCCGCTCTTTTATTCTTCATCGTGCAAACCCAAACCCCAACCGATTCTCTTCTTTGTCCTCAAGCAAATCCAAACTCGACCCGCATCTGCTGCACCTTCTCATCCTCCTCATGCTGCTCGTGCAAACCTAAACGCAATGGAAGTGCAAACCATGCAAAACCATGCGTCTATCTATCCTATGGATGATCCGAACCATTCACATTGTTTAACATGGCCAATTTAGTCTTTGGATGAGAAATGAAGTCGTTTGAGATTCATTTGCCATGCATTGAAGTGTGACAAATTTTATGGACAAATATATCGTTATTTTTTTATAATGATATGATGCATGGGTAAACAATTCTTAAACGACCTTGATTTCTTATCTATAGATTAATTTGGCCATATTAAAACAATGTGAACGGTTCGGATCATCCCATAGGATGATAGACGCACAGTTTGCACTTCATTTCGTTTGCAGTGAGCTGGAAGATTTCCTTATTATATATATATATATATGCACGATTTTTCTGATTATTTTCTGATTAACCGATTAGTTCCAAAAACCGATTTTAATTGCCCAGATCACGTATCTCCGTGCCCGTGTCGTGTCGTACCACACATTTTTACACCGTATCTGTGCTTCATAGACTGTCGATCACCAAAGATTTTTAATACCCTAGAGGGAAAAACTATGCATTTGTCTTACCATATTACATTTTCATGATCCTTAATTTCTTGCAATAAATTAATTAAAAACAAACACCTTACTAATGTATTACTGCCACTATTTGGGAGTTGCATTTGTAATACACTATTGCTTTGTGTAGCATGTTTTATGTGTCACGATCCCTATATAAAGGCAACTTTACTTGCAATTATAGGTGAAGAAAAGCTAGCACAAATGTGATAATAAGATGCTTTATGATCTGAACTAAAATTTATCAATGATATACTATTAATTAAAAAAAAGATTTATCGGAAAACATGATCATTTGTACTAACAATGCAAATCTACTAGTAAATATTATGAGAGAAACCTTACACTAATTGAGAAAACCTAAAATTAACAAAGAAGATGGAAAGAAAGGGAGAAAAGGAAAAAAAACGAAGAAAAAATGAAGTAATAGCATTCAACAATGTTTACGTGCGATAAACTCAAGAATGTAGATGAAGAAACAAAGCGGAAGAAACAAAGAAGAAACCTCTTATTGCTTTGGCACAAAACCCCTAGATCTAGTTTTTGGGTTTGTAACGGTCTTTCATATCAACTACGAAAGACCTGACCTAAATGAACAAATAGTCAATGTTTTTCATATCGCACTGTATCATGTATTGTACGATGCATATCGTAATACAAGAAACAAGCATGATACTGGAAGATAATTTAATGCTATAGATTAATAAAGGCTAAATTTGAAAAAAAAAAACCCTTGAACTATGGTCTTTATGCAGAAAACCCCCCAGACCTTTTTTTTATGCAGAAACCCACTTGAACTATTGTTGCAAAAAACACACCCTGCTAAAGTTGAGGAGGTTTTTGATAATAATGCGAAAAGATAGATGATGTTTTTTGAAACAACTTGCAAAGATGAACGGGGTTATCTGATACAAGTAGAAATAAAAAAGTTAGATGTGGTTTTTTGAATTACTCAGGTATTTTTTTTGCAACAAACATTACTTCAGGGGTTTTCTGCATAAAAAAGGTCTGGGGGTTTTCTGCATAAGGCCATAGTTCAAGTTGTTTTTTTCTTCTTCCAAATTTAGCCATTAATAAACAATCAAATTTATTTAATATTTTATTGAATCAGGATACATTCGTGAGATATGCATGATATTGACAACTGAATACATAAATGATCAAATGTAGATTCTTTTTACTTACGTATTCAAGTTGCTTCATATTTGTTTTCCTTTTGATAGGTCGTCTATTTAAGGTGCATTTGGATGTTGGCAAAAATTTTATACATGTGATGTTTGTTGTGATATCTAAAGTAAAATCAATGATTTTTTTTTTAATGCAAGTGTTCCAGTGTATATGTAGGAAAATATCAAAATCTCTTAAAATCATGGCATAAATATATTTTGAGAGGAGATTTCAAATATCACACTTATCTCATTATTTTAGGGTTTTTACGTCTTTTTGATGATCTTTTGTAGAAATCAAATAACTGTTTATGTACCAAATATAACTATTTTGAAGCCAAATCAATGAAAAATATCAGAACTAATTATTTTCTGATGAATGCTTCCAAATGAACCCTAAACATGTTATAACTACTGCCAAGAAAGAGTACTTCTCAGTGAGAGAGAATCACTTCTCACCCCTTAACAAACAGTTGATGTGGATATTTGCAAGTGTACAAAATCGCAATAAGTAGTATAGTTAAGTGAAAAGAGTGTCGAACCCATAGGGACTAATTATTTTATCGAGTACCGAAATTTCTAGATTAACTACTATCTGGAGAATCAAAATTAATAAAGAAAGCAACTAAATTAAATTAATCTAAAGACTTAACTAAATTAAATAAAAAGGAGCTGAATATGAAATTTTGTTGTTTATTAATTGCAAAATTAATTTTAGGGATTTTGATTTCACCTAGTTAATCCCAACAATTTATAACTCCATAAGAATAAAATGATTATTTTTCCAAGTTGTAGATCAAAATCCCCAAATTATTCAATATTCTCTCTCAAGCAGGATAAAAAATATTCTCAACTAATTATTTGTCATAGTTCATGCACAAATTACCAATTGAAAATTCATTAAGATCAATGGATTTCTTAACGGTCACATTAACAGCGGTTCGCTCTTTTAACGGTGTTTAATTTTATAAATTCAAAATCACAAATTACCAGTTCGATCTCTCATGATTTAATAGATCATTCAAAAGTCGGCCAACAATTTTAAGCATTAAGAACAAAATCAAACAAACAACCATGGAAAAATAGAAAAAATAATATGGAATTAAAATTGTGTTATCAAAACTAGGCTACATCAAAGCCCTAGAAAAATAAAATTTAATACGTAATAAAATTACAACTAACAAATACTGTCTTGGATTGCATAATAAAATTAGACAAAGAGAAAAGAGATACACAAAGAACTCTGTTTTTGTAAAAAAATTCAAACCGAGATGCCTCGAATTGCGTGCCCAAACAGTGCTCCTATCTTTTTCTTCTTTCTTCTCTTTTGCCTCGAATTCAGCACACACAACCCAACGCTGTGATTTACCTGCTGACGTCGCTGACGTGATGCTGTGTTTTACTGCTGATGTCGCTGACGTGGCGCTGACGTCAGTGCCTGCAGCTGAGCCGCCACGTCACCTCTGTCGCCTTGAAATTCGTGCAGCTGCACCCAACATTGTCGTTTTACCCTGCTGACGTTGCTATCCTCTTCCTCTCCTGCTTTTCCTCCTTTTCCGTTTCGAAGTGCGTGCTGCCTCCCACGTTAGAGTCCGTCTCTTCCTTTGTTCTCTCTATTTTCCTTTCGGCATTTTTTTTAATGAATAGAGGTTAGCCGTCGCTCTTCTTCTTTGTTAAGTGTGCCCTCTTCTTTTCTCTTTGCTGTTCTATTTATATGCGCAGAAACGTGGAGATTAGGGTTTATTTTTGCAGAAAACCCCATATCTTTATTTATTTCTTTTCGTTTTTGATTTGATCTTTATTTCTTGCTTCTTTTTTCTCTTTCTCTTCTTGAAGTACGTGCTACATACACACAAAATAAATCAGAAATTAGGATTTAAAAATAAAAATAAAAAATAAGTTTAACTTGTTTATTGCACTTTTAAATTTGTTTATTGCACTTTCACCTCTATTGGCAATTAAAAAATTCTAATTTGCTTTTCACAAGGCCAAATTGTAAAATTTAAAATTCAACAAATCAATAAAAATTAATAAATCATTCTGCTTGTTTTGTGTGTTGATTTTTACCAAAGATCTTTACCTTTTGCATCAAAAAAATCTTATTTCTTCAAAAATAATTAATTAATTGAAATCTATGGAATAAAATAAATTATAAACAAGATAGACGAATACAAGCGATTTTTATGGGTAAATGAGTACAAATATTTATATAAAAATTAGACACATCAAATACTTCCAAACTTAAGATTTTGCTTGTTGTGTCCTCTAGCAAAAAGTAAAATCATGAATCAATGAATAATAATCATAAGTAGGCTCAATTCATCACACTAAGAGATCTCATCATGCAAGCATCAAAATTGCAATTAAACATATAAACATTAGCAAATAAAGTAAAACCAAGCATGCTCACTTTCTTCAGTGCAATTATTCATTCATAATTTTAAACTCAATCATATTTGTCATGCAATTAATGTAATTATTGTATGTAACAACCATCTGTGATTACCCCTTCTCACTACTACAAATCGAGTAGCAAACTAGAGTTTTTTTCCCATTCTCTAAGTTGTCACTTGCCTTTTGATGCGAATGCAAACATTTGTGATGAATTCATCCGGTTACTCAACAAGTGCTTTGCATATT